>JAVTVY010056698.1:0-28441 GCA_036873755.1 Hanleya hanleyi | reverse complement strand
TGTTGTTGTTCTCTCTCTGGTCTATATCATGGCGTTATGTTAGAGTGTTAAGGGGTAACGACGGGCGTTGACGGGCATCACCGCATTTCGAAGAATTAGTGACAATTCCATGGAATATCAGAGCTTCTGAGCTATTTCACCAGGGTGTTGAAGCATTAAGAATGGTGTTGGTGGGTGTTGCTACAAGATGACACCTCACACGGTCCATTTGGACCGCGGATGGTCCATCTCTACACCAAATAACATCCTTCACTGCTAAAAAAGGCCCACTTTCGCTACAACTTGTACCAATGACGTCACCAATGACGTCACAGATGCTATAAATATCCCTGAAATCAGGGTCTATACTCCGAGAGCTACAACATGACACCCCACACGACGCATTCGCAACGCGGATGGTCCATCTCTACACCAAATACCTTCCTGCACTGCCCCAAAAGGCTCACTTTCGCTAATACTTCTACTGATGACGTCATCGATGACGTCACAGATGCTTCGGACATGCCTCAATTCGGAATGTACACCCCGAGAGCTACAAAATGACACCTCACACGACGCATTCGGACTAAGGATGGTGCATTTCTACACCAAACTCACCCTCACGCACCCACAAAATGTCCACTTTCGCTACTACTCGTACCGATGACGTCATCAATGACGTCACCGATGACGCGGACACCCCTCAAATCGGAATGTACACCCCGAGAACTACAAGATGACACCTTCCAGGACGCATTCGAACCGTGAATAGCCCATCTCGACCCCAAATACCTTCATGTACTGCCAGAAAATGTCCACTTTCGCTACTACTCGTACCGATGACGTCACCGATGACGTCACAGATGACGCGGACATCCCTCAAATCGGAATGTACACCCCGAGAACTACAAGATGACACCTTCTAGGACGCATTCGAACCGTGAATAGCCCATCTCGACCCCAAATACCTTCATGTACTGCCCGAAAATGGCCACTTTCGCTACTACTCGTACCGATGACGTCACCGATGACGTCACAGATGACGCGAATATCCCTTAAGTCGGAGTGTACACCCCGAGAACTACAAGATGACACCTTTCAGGACGCATTCGAACCGTGATTAGCCCATCTCGACCCCAAATACCTTCCTTCGCTTCTCCAAAATGGCCACTTTACTTACTACAACCAACTGCGCATGCGCAGATTGACGAGACATGCATTCAAAAACACACCATTCTGACTCTACCCCACACAAGCTTCACTTTGACACCTCACACGACCCATTCGAACCGTGATTAGCTCATCTCTAACCCAAACACACCCCTACATAGCACCCAAAATGCCTGTTTTCTATACTACGGCCAGACTGCGCATGCGCAGACTATTGAACACGGACGAACCATTAGTGTAGTCAAGTGCTCCTCCACGAGAGCTTCAAAATAAGACCTCACTCGACCCCATTGGACCATGAGTGGCCCACCTAGACTCCAGCATGTCCACCCCGTATGGGCCTATACACCCATAGCCATGCAGTATAGGCCTATGGGCCTACCCAGGCCTCGGTGACTTTTTTCAAAAATTTCACCGATTCGCTCCGCAACACTTCCTATCGTGTTCTAAATGACGAGACGAGTAAAACGAGACCCCACAACCCTACCGCAAATGTATAGAAGTGGGTTTCCCAGTAGGATAAACATTGAACCTATACCCCAGTATGGGTCTATATGGGGCTCGGTGACTTTTTTCAAAAATTTCACCGATTCGCACGGGGACACTTCCTATCATGTTCTAAATGACGAGACGAGTAAAACGAGACCCCACAACCCTACCGCAAATGTATAGAAGTACGTTTCCCAGGGGGGCAAACATTGATCCTATACCCTCAGTATGGGACTATATGGGGTTCGGTGACTTTTTTCAAAAATTTCACCGATTCGCACGGGGACACTTCCTATCATGTTCAAAATGACGAGACGAGTAAAACGAGAC
Organism: Hanleya hanleyi; assembly: GCA_036873755.1. NCBI lineage: Eukaryota > Metazoa > Mollusca > Polyplacophora > Lepidopleurida > Hanleyidae > Hanleya > Hanleya hanleyi. The sequence goes on along the minus strand of JAVTVY010056698.1, from coordinate 26,473 downwards.
CCCACAACCCTACCGCAAATGTATAGAAGTACGTTTCCCAGGGGGACAAACATCGGTCCTATACCCTCAGTATGTGACTATATGAGGCTATATCGTACTTTTTCAAAAATTTCACCGATTCGCACGGGGACACTTCCCATCATGTTCTAAATGACGAGATTTATAAAACAGACCTCGCCAACCCTACCGGCAAATGGTAGAAGTACGTTTCCCAGGGGGACAAAACACGGTCCTATACTCCTCGCAGTGTGACTATATGAGGCTATATGAGGGACACTCATCATGTTCTAAATGACGAGACGAGTAAAACGAGACCCCCACAACCTCTTACCGCAAATGTATAGAAGTACGTTTCCCAGGATGGTCCTATACCTCCCATACCTCATATAGGCATTTTCCCGTAATTTAGGATAAAGTCCGTATTCCGTATTTTTTTAGGAAAATTTTTACATACACCCACCCTGGAACTAGGGAAAGATAACTCTGTTGATAGACAAGCCCCGTTAAGCCCGGCGACCTATATACCCCTCATACCCCATATAGGCATTTTCCCAGGTTTTTCGATAAAGTCCGTGTTCCGTATTTTTTTTTTCAGGAAAAATTTTACATGCACCCACCAATTTCACCGATTCGCACGGGGACACTTCCTATCATGTTCTAAATGACGAGACGAGTAAAACGAGACCCCACAACCCTACCGCAAATGTATAGAAGTACGTTTCCCAGGGGGACAAACATTGATCCTATACCCTCAGTATGGGACTATATGGGGTTCGGTGACTTTTTTCAAAAATTTCACCGATTCGTACGGGACACTTCCTATCATGTTCTAAATGACGAGACGAGTAAAACGAGACCTCACAACCCTACCGCAAATGTATAGAAGTACGTTTCCCAGGGGGACAAACATCGGTCCTATACCCTCAGTATGGGACTATATGAGGCTATATCGTACTTTTTCAAAAATTTCACCGATTCGCACGGGGACACTTCCCATCATGTTCTAAATGACGAGACGAGTAAAACGCGACCCCACAACCCTACCGCAAATACATAGAAGTACGTTTCCCAGGGGACAAACATCGATCCTATACCCTCAGTATGGGACTATATGAGGCTATATCGTACTTTTTCAAAAATTTCAGCGATTCGCACGGGGACACTTCCTATCATGTTCTAAATGACGAGACGAGTAAAACGAGACCCCACAACCCTACCGCAAATGTATAGAAGTACGTTCCCCAGGGGGACAAACATTGATCCTATACCCTCAGTATGGGACTATATGGGGTTCGGTGACTTTTTTCAAAAATTTCACCAATTCGCACGGGGACACTTCCTATCATGTTCTAAATGACGAGACGAGTAAAACGAGACCCCACAACCCTACCGCAAATGTATAGAAGTACGTTTCCCAGGGGGACAAACATTGATCCTATACCCTCAGTATGGGACTATATGGGGTTCGGTGACTTTTTTTCAAAAATTTCACCGATTCGCACGGGGACACTTCCTATCATGTTCTAAATGACGAGACGAGTAAAACGAAACCCCACAACCTATACCGCAAATGTATAGAAGTACGTTTCCCAGGATGGTCCTATACCTCCCATACCCCATATAGGCATTTTCCCGTAATTTAGGATAAAGTCCGTATTCCGTATTTTTTCAGGAAATTTTTTACATACACCCACCCTGGAACTAGGGGGAGATAACTCTATTGATAGACAAGCCCCGTTAAGCCCGGCGACCTATATACCCCTCATACCCCATATAGGCATTTTCCCAGGTTTTTCGATAAAGTCCGTGTTCCGTATTTTTTTTCAGGAAAAATTTTACATGCACCCACCCAGCCATCAAATACCCCTTCACCTAGGCTTCACGTTGATACCTCACTCGACCCCATTCGACCATTAGGGGCTCCCCTAGATGCCAAAACGCCTATTTTCATACCCTTGGGCCACCGCGCATGCGCAGAATGCCGCTATTTCAACCCCACACCCAGTCCATTAGATGCCCCTTCATGAATGCTTCACTTTGATACCTCACTCGACCCCATTGGACCAGTAGGGGCTCCCCTAGCTCCAAAACGTCTATTTCCATACCCTTGGGTCACCGCGCATGCGCAGAATGCCGATATTTCAACCCCACGCCCAGTCCATCAGATGCCCCTTCACGAATGCTTCACTTTGATACCTCATACGACTCCATTGGCCCATTAGGGACTCCCCTAGCTCCAAAACCGCTATTTCCATACCCTTGGGCCACTGCGCATGCGCAGAATGCCGATATTTCAACCCCACACCCAGCCCATCAGATGCCCCTTCACGAATGCTTCACATCGATACCTCACTCGACCCCATCGGTCCATTAGGGGCTTCCCTAGCTCCAAAACGTCTATGTCCATACCCTTGGGCCTCCGCGCATGCGCAGAATGCCGATAGTTCAACCCCGCGCCCAGCCCATCAGATGCCCCTTCACATATGCTTCACTTTGATACCTCACTCGACCCCATCGGTCAACTAGGGGCTCCCATAGCTCCAAAAAGGCTATTTTCATACCCTTCGGCCGCCGCACATGCGCAGAAGGCCGATATGTCAACCCCACACCCAACCCATTAGATGCTCCTTCACCTAACCTTCACTTTGATACCTCACTCGACCCCATCGGACCATTTTATCTAGGGACTACTTTTTCTCCGCGGAAGCTTTTTCCCGAGACCGAATCACCACCAAAACCACGGCCAAACCGCATCACCGCGCATGAATACATTTTTTTTTTTTTTTTTGCCGGAACTTTTTTTTTACCGGTGTCAATGAGTGCACTGGGTGAGTGGGGTGGGTTCAAAATGGCGGACTTTAAGTTGTCTGTAGAAAATAACGGTGCCGCCATTTTGAACCCACCCCACTCACTATAGGCCACGCCTCCTCATCACGCATGCGCACCTCCCCAACCTCCCCCAATTGTGACGTCAAAACAGGTTCTGCGCATGCGCAGTGGGGAGGAAATTTATCAATTTGCTCTTTGTATACTACTAACGCTGTCACTCGATTGATCGCAGTTTCGATAACACGTACAGTCGGAGTCTCCTCACGTTGGTTATCATTGTGCCGTCGAGCCCTCGCGGATTGGACGAGCACAGACAAACGGTGTGTGGAATACGAGTGTGAACCGTAGTCCCGCAAAATGAAGAAATATGCCAACGCTGTCACTCGATTGATTGGGGGTACCGTCGAAGTCTTCTCGCGTTTGGTTATCATTGTGCCGTCGAGACATATTTGGTATTCATTCTGCTTGTGGGCATCGTCGTTGATATAAATTCACACAGATATTTAAATAAGACGCATCGACAACGCGACATCATTTTATGATATTTTGCAGTAGTGGAAAAAAGTGTGTAAGGTATAGGCGACGTCATTACGCCGCCAGCGCGCCGTATATGCGTGACCAACAGACCGTGAACGACGGACCATCACCTCGCTCCAAAGCACCACTATCGGTCTTAGACCAATAAAAGATTTACATTGGCGGCAGTGTTATCGTAATTGCATCTTGTCGATTTCCTGTCGACTTGTAAGTCTAGACTTAAATATTTCAGCAAGAAGTACTTTAATTCAAATTGTACAACCTGACAAACTTTTTGGCGGGGGTCGCTCATCTCGATTTTGAGTTATGGCTTGTTTCTCTGCTTTCAGAAAGCGGTGCACAGACACACAAATAGTCCCTCTGAGCGACACCTTATTAGACACAGAGTTAAAATCGAACTCTTACCTAAACTGAAGACAGATCATGCTCCAGACAACTACCACTGGCCTTTAATTATTCGTCGCAGAAGCAGAATTTTTTTTAAATACAATTCACTTCTCTGGCAGAGGTTGCCTAAAGAAGTCAACGGGTCGTGACTATATTTTTCAATGATCTGATGCCTATCTCTCCCCCCATCGTGCCGCCAAAGCGCCGCCAGGGCACCGTCTTCTTAACGACCAGTCAGAATCGTATCTACGTCAACCATGTTTTTATCACGTGACAGATCTCCATGCCAGTGCGGACGTATACTATGCAGCCATGTATTTACAAGGGTAATACGCGAAAGATAAGTATAAGTAGTCGTAACTTTATTTTGATTTCGGAGGCTACAACGCGCTTGCACAACTTAGTAATAACGTGTAGATACTATCTTATTCGAATATCTTAAAACAAAAGACAACGATAAATGGTATGACATGATTATGTTGTCGTAAAACAGTATCAATATCAAGTTGTATGTAAGAGTCAAACCTTACGAATTATGCACCTAGGGAGAAATGGGATACAGTTCTGTTGAAAGTCATATAAAGGAAATTATAGGATACGCAGCGATAAGAAACAAACAAAAAACAGGGATTTTTTTTTCAGCTTTGAAAAAGTTGGAAGTATCTCCAACGAAACGTCAGCTCCACAGCAATAAAGAAGTTGTTATCCATAGAATAGCATTGTGTTAAAAAACAGGGAGAAAAATAACATATAATATGGTGTAATTCAAGTGTTATCAATCAACTGGCAAACGGTTCAAAATAATATATATACAGACTTAATTCATTCGTATCTACTTCATTCATGAATATATAAGGAAACTCAAACATATACAGCTTTTCAGTGTTCATAATGCTTATTACGTGCATATATTATGAGTACGACTGCAGCGATTGCGATGGTGGTGGTGGTGATTGCGGTGGTTGCAACAATGGTAGCGATATATCACACGCGTCCGCTGCTGAGATGATGTTGGGGTACTCCTCTCTTTGATGACACTATTTCTGCAATTATTCTTCATAATAAATGTTGATAAAAATCAGTATATCCCTCATTGTCATGGATAATCGTACTATCTCGCTCAGTCAACTTATCAAGCAGACTCTTTCGCAACTTAATCTCTTGCTTGAGCAGCTTCATCATAGTCTATAAGTTTGTAGAAATCTTGTTCTTTTCAAAATTTCATTGTGGATATAGTAGTTTTGCAGGTTTTGTCAATTCATTACTTGATTGTAACATGATTTACGTAAAGCTTTCTTCATTTCCGGTATGTGATGACCCTTGAACATTTCACCCGATTAATCTTTGTCATATAGCCTTGCTTCAAATACTGTTGTTTCCTCTCTTCAATATTATCGCGATACTCCTGCTCTATAGAATCGGTAAACATCTCTTTTCACACATTACATTTAACGTTTTCGCATATCAGTAGGTTGGATTATCAGCTAAGGACGTATAATTTCTTCATAATCATCTTGTTTAAACCAAACTAGGGCTGTACGAATATTAGTCCATCTAACTTGGGCAATTTCCTCTTTTCAACTTCCTTAGGCTACGATTTGTTGGTGTAACAACATTTTTCTTCAATTATCAACTTTCAAACTGAATTGCTTTAAGGTCGAGAAATAGACGACCCTTTGCCGAAGAGATGACATTTTCAACAGCTTTCCTAAAGTAATCGTGATGTCTATGGTAAATTCTACGACCTAATGTTGAACTCTTTTGCTTGTAGATTGGGTTATTGACTAGGAAGAAATACTGGCAATTCATGGCGAAATCCTTAGAGGTCTTGCACAGGTCGAATAAATTATGTAGAATATATATAACTGATATGTTATGGTAATGAGATCCTTTGGTATTTAGGTCTAAAATTCTGGTATCCTGCTTGACCAGAGTTATAAGCTCATCGACTATTATCAAGTTTCTAACAGCCGGATCAAAATAGTCGTCGTCTTCGAGACTTCGGCACATCTTGTCTAAGGAAAGCTCTAGTCTGATGTCCATATAATTTGACCCACTTATTGGTATCGCTATTACGTAGTCTCATTCCCACATGATAGTGCTATAGTAACTACGGCCACCACAACTACCAACACCACCATCATTGCAACCGCGGCAGTCCGACATAATCCATGTATGAAATAAACATTGTGAACATTGTAAAACTGTATAGGTTTGACATTTTACTATTTATATATATATTTATGATTTAGGTAGATAGCGATAAATGATGTATGTATATATATCATTATTATAGTTGGGGGGAGACATCTAGTGTTTGTGCTGTCTGTCTGTCTGTCAGTCTGTCTGTACGTCTGTCCGTCCCCTTTTCTTGTCTGCAATATATCTTAAGAACTATTAGATGGAATTTCACCAAACTTGGATGGAAATTTATCATCTGATTAGGTTTTAGTGCGTGGGCGTGCGTTCGTCCGTGTCCGGTGTCCGTTCGTGAATGAAACTGCTATGCAGTACAGCATGTAGTTTATAGGTGTGCCTCTTGCATGTTTTGCATATTTCCTTTAATGATCCTATCTTTAGAAATGATTGATGCTTCACAATTACATGTATATCACATTGGTTGATTGCTGTAGGTGTCGGGAATACACTCATTGCTATATAAATCCCGACTACTTACTGGGCTTCTGCAACAATGAAAATCACCTCTACGACATTCATTTTATAGCAATTTTCCTTAAATAATGTACCCACTCAAGGCAAGGTGAGAGGTTGGGGAGACGTATGTTTTTGCTTAAAAAAACAACCAGCATAGGCTTCATGCCGGAGCGGCAACTCAAGCGTCAAAGCGGAACCTCTAGTGTTGAACAGTTTTTCAGTTGATTAATCAAATTTGAATTACACCATATTATGCGTTTATTATCTCTGCGTTTTCTAGTATTTACTTCATATAACTAACAACATAACAATATCTCATTTTTCCCTGAGTACATACTGCTTATGATTCGACTCGCCATAATGATGTCCTACCTTAATGATTATATTTTGTCTTAAGATAGTCGAATAAGATAGCCTCGATATTTTTATTTCTAAGTTGTGCATTCGCGTTGTAGCCTCCAAAAATCATAATAGAGTTACCGCCCCTTATACTCCTTGGAAACTTGTCCATGTAAATACATAGCATATGTCCGCACGCTTTGGTGATATGTCACGATCTGCCAAATATGGTGGTTGTATACGCGATTCTGATTGATCGTAAATATGGAGGCGCGCTGGCGGCGATCTGGCGGCGCGAAGACGCCCTTTGTTACAATTGTCTCTCATATATGGCATAGGCACCAGGCGATGTTGGGATGCATTTTACTTCTAGAAAGTCGAAATTTTCACCCCTTGATCAAGTTCATTTAGGATTGTTTTCCCATATAAGTTGAATACTTAATTTAATTGTTATTTTAGAAAAATATCAGACACGGAGAGAAGCGATGCCTGCGCGCATCATGTCTGCATCTTATGTCGAGCATCGGGATTTGTCAGTTTTTCGTGAGAATGTTCGGAATCTGTAGGGACCGCTACTGGACCGATTGGATCGAGTGAGGTATCAATTTGAAGCAGTCGTGAGGGAGTGTCCAACGGGCTGGGTGTGACGTGAAACTGACGTCATTCTGCGCATGCGCAGTAGAGAAAGGGTATGGAAATAGACATTTTGGGGTCTAGGTAAGTAGTAGTGGGCCGATTGGGTCGAGTGAGGTATCAATGCGAAGCATTCGTGAGGGAGCATCCACCTGGACTAGTGTGTCGTTCGTTTTCAACATTCTGCGCAAGTGAAATAATAACAAAAACGTGGAAATTGGCATGAGGTAGCCAACGTGCTTAAAAAGTCATTGAAAACTGACTGACGAGCGATTTTGAGTGAGAGGATGGTTATCGAAATTGAATTGTAGGGTCAAGAAGCAATGCCCAGCAACAGCCAGAACAGCGTGTCAATTGTTGGTTGGAGATTATATCAGAATATGTTAATAAAATATTGACTTGCTATGTTGTTCTTCGTTGTAGAGATTAATTATAAGTAAGTATGAATACTTTCGATTTCCTCGTACTAGTCTTTGAATTTTTATCCAAAGTCGGACCCCAACATGGGTGTGTCTCGTTTTGAGCAAGGCGCGCAATTGGCATGCGGTCACCAAAATTGATGAAACTATTCCGTAAATTCTGATTCTCCCCACCATATCCGATTTTATTTTAGCCTTGATGGTATAACTCTGATCAAGAAGCTAACAGAAGGTTTTCACCAGGTCTCTGATGGAAGAGGAGTGTGAGGTCATATAACCTTGGATATACTCCAGAAAATTCTGTGGGTACTCTCACATGTATAATCGTCAATATTCGGGGCAATGCTTTTTAAGGCTTCATATTTATAGTAATTTTATTTTTCAGATGCTATATTCCAGGCTTTTCCAGCCAACCCAGCAAGGCTTAGGCCCTCAGCTCACCTTGAGGTATTCAAAACAAAGCAGTACGGACGACCATCTAAAACTATAACTGTGATCAGTCTATGCTGTGCTAAGGCTATTAATGGTTTGCATTGCAGTGCTCAATTCCACACATACTCAGTTGCTGTGTATTTCGATAGATAACCATGTCCCATTGTCAAAGTGATTCTATCCAATATAAAAAGCCCTATGCTTTGTGGGTGTTCCTTTTGCCAACTATACGTCCCGTTCCTTTCAGAGTAGTGCTGGTATGACCGCTAATTTGTGTGGAATGTCTGAGGATGATTTGAAAAATAAGGGACGTTGAAAATCCATGGCTTTACGTTTTTATGCCATGTATGGCAGGATGTTACATGTATTCTGTATACAGAAAAAAAAAAAAAATTGAGTATCGTTTCAGATCCTGGGAAGGAAGTGTGGATTTATGGGTCCTCCATCGTGTACTCAGGGCTCACAGGTGTGGTCCACAGGCCTAGGACTTTAACTTAGCTCTAGCGAGTCAGCAAATATCTGTAATGTGGGGTGGGTACTGGGATTAAAAATTGGAATCAGCCCCGCCCTTTCCTTTGAACAGTTGTCCTCATCATACAATTAGATAGTAATTACATGTTGTACATTTATTGTGGGGCTTGACAGTATGGTGAGGCGACAGCCACAGTCCATCATGTAGGTGGACCTCAATTCACAATTTGGTAAGTCTAGCACTTTCCTGAAGTGCAGTGTAGGTGTATATCATTTTGTTGCTCCATTGAAGCATTAAGGTACATGTTGTGAATACGGATGATTAGTAGGAGCAGTGTTAGCGAGCATGGTGGGGATGTGTGTGTTTGGACACACACATGTGGGCAGAACTTGTGAGCACACCCGGTAATTGGTATATCGATCCTAGATTTCACAGGGAAGTCTACATTGGTGAGTTATCTCAATTGGTGGAGATAGCTGGGTCTTCGGCCTGCATGCTTCCTGCATGGGGTCTTTTGTCTGTCCGAGGTCATCGGCCAGACAGCCCCAGCTCGTTTACTCTGTCCTGGTTACCTGGGAGGAGGTCTGGTTGGTTTTTAAACAGGGAAGTTTCCCTGTTTCTTGCCATGCTAGGTGAACTGGCTTATGGGTAATTTCAGAGGTGCCATCTATCCAAGCGATATGGTTTTCATTACAACACCCCTGCGCAAAATGAGAGAATGACTGAAACTTCCGCGTCACTCCGTTTATTGAACGCGATATGAAGTAGTTCGACCTAGTTTCGAATAATTTCGCTGAATTAATCCCACGACGAGCCGTTTCCAGGCGCAGATATTGAGGAATATGTCGGTTTCGTTTCCTGGTAAACACTTCTGCTGATATCTTGTGAGATTTTCTTCGAAAGATCGTGTTTTGTCTGTAAACTGGTCAATATGGCACAGGTCGTAGTCACGGAATATGCCGACTTCATCTTCGGCTCTGATAGCCAATGAAATACACCGAATTGACGAAATTACGTCATATTTTAAGATCGGCTGAACCGCACTGCCAAAATTAACTGGGATATATATCCCAATTGGGATAAAATATCACAATTTTGATATTTTTTTCATACTTCCATATTTTCAAGCTGGCATATTTTGCTAGTTCTCCTGTTCGTATAAAGACATACAACAGTGGTTAGTGATGGGAAGTATACCGCAACAACATCATCAAAAAGTATTGCACGTAATTGCAATTGCACAGAGAATAATGTCGGTGAGAAAAGGTCAGTAAGATTATACAATCGTATTGGCAGTTTTGTGAAGTAGATTCTATCTTGTTTTTGTAGTTTAGATGCCGAAATTCGACATTGCCGTTTAGTATGAAAATCGGTGAAAATATCCCAATTGGGATATATTTCAATATCCAAACTTTGATTTAATATCCCAGGTGGGATATATACCCACTTTGTCCTTTGCTCTGACCTGTTGAAGTTGACAAAATAATTTTCCGTTTGGGCCAGGCAGTGGAGGTAAAATTAATTTTTGATGTTAATAATGGTTTTCTGTGTGTGTGATTTGAAATTTTTAGTAACGTAGGGTATTTTTGCTGTGTGCAATTGCTGGATGTGATTTTAAAATAATTATTCGATGTACCGGTAGGCATACGTGTAATCTTGAAAAAGACCTCTAGGCTACTTATAGTATTTTCTGGTTGTCAATTGCCACACAAATGAATGAATATGAATCAGATTCAGTGACTTTATTCTTGTACATGTCTACAATAACAATGTCATTGAGTTTTGACTGCAGGTTGCAGTGTGCATGAATACATAAACCATGAATGAATGCCGCTATGCATCCTGGGCAACAATGTTCACTACGATGCGGACACCGACCTCGGCAATATTGTAGGTTTACTACCAAAATGTTATCTTGTCTAGTTCAGATAATATACAATTTTTAATCTTCGGTGTTGTGTTCTTTATCGGGGAACGGTAATTCCATTGGGTCGTCAAACAATTGTGATAGCAGTTGAACGCCTCGACAAAATTGTTTCCATCGTCCACTGGTACCACATATGCAACTCTCATTTGCCTAGACTTTCTTTACAGTATTGATTAAGTCTCTTCAATAATTAGAGCTACGCTTCACAAATTCATACCACGTATGCAACAAGAGACACATCAGAAATATATTGGACAGGACCAATTCCTTCCCTGTTTTTTAGCAGCCTTGGATGCTTTCATTGACTCTGCTTTCATCTGCTCGATTCCTTCCGGGGGTGGGGCAGAGCCTATTGCCAATGGCTAGCCAGGGCATGTCGGCAGTCATTTGGGGCAATTGGGTGGGATGCTCGCTGGTTCTGTCCTCAGGTCGTGCTCACAAGTACATGTTCTCACCATGCTCCCTGTGTAAATATTTAATAAATGTCTGCGGCCAGTATATCCACAAATTGGTGTGTTGGATTGGTTTTTTGGTAATTATTGGTTGAGGTTGCAGAATAATTACTTTAATTGTTATTTTAGAAAAATATCAAAGACACGGAGAGAAGCGATGCCTGCGAGCATCATATCTGCATCTTATGTCGAGCATCGGGATTTGTCAGTTTTTCGTGAGAATGTTCGGAATCTGTAGGGACCGCTACTGGACCGATTGGATCGAGTGAGGTATCAATTTGAAGCAGTCGTGAGGGAGTGTCCAACGGGCTGGGTGTGACGTGGAACTGACGTCATTCTGCGCATGCGCAGTAGAGAAAGGGTATGGAAATAGACATTTTGGGGTCTAGGTGGGCCAGTAGTGGGCCGATTGGGTCGAGTGAGGTATCAATGCGAAGCATTCGTGAGGGAGCATCCACCTGGACTAGTGTGTCGTTCGTTTTCAACATTCTGCGCATGCACAGACAGGGAATTCTGGGAAAAGGGTATGGAAATAGACGTTTTGGGGTCTAAATGGGCCATTAGTGAGCCGATGGAGTCGTATGAGGTATCAATGTGAAGCATACGTGAGGGAGCATCCACCTGGGCTAGCGCATCGTTCGTTGTCAACATTCTGCGCATGCGCAGGCAGGGAATTGTGGGAAAAGGATACGGAAATAGACGTTTTGGGATCTAGATGGACCACTAGTGAGCCGATGGAGTCGTATGAGGTATCAATGTGAAGCATACGTGAGGGAGCATCCAACTGGGCTAGTGCATCGTTCGTTGTCAACATTCTGCGCATGCGCAGACAGGGAATTTTGGGAAAAGGGTATGGAAATAGACGTTTTGGGGTCTAGGTAGGCCACTTATGTTCCGATTGAGTCGAGTGAGATATCAAATTGAAGCGTACCTCCAGGGCTATTCAGTCATGGTTGGCTGTATGTAAAAGTTTCTCCAGAAAAAAAGCGGAACACAGACTTTACCCCTAAAATAGGGGAAAACCCCTATCAACCCTATCCCAAAGGGGTAATATCGGTCCCCGGCTTATCGGGGCCTGGGTGCATGGGTGGGTGTATATAAATTTTCTCCGGAAAAAAAAAACGGAACACGGACTTTATCTCTACAATATACAATATACGAGAAATGCCTGTATGGGTATATCCTATACTGGCTATGGGGGGAGGGGTGGTCAATTTTTTTGTGGGTGTTACTATGGGTTGTGGGGTCTCGTTTTTCTCGTCTCGCCAACAAAATCACAATGGGGAGGGCCCCGGAGCGAAGCGGTGAAATTTTTCGAAAAGTACCGGGTAGGCCTGTATATAGTCCTATATAGCTCCATACTAGCTATGGGGGAGGGGTGGTCAATTTTTGTTTGTGGGTGTTACTATGGGTTGTGGAGTCTCGTTTTTCTCGTCTCGTCAAGAAAATCACAATGGGAAGGGTATCGGAGCGAAACCGTGAATTTTTTGGAAAAGTGCTGGGTAGGTCTGCATATAGCCCCATATAGCTCCATACTGGCTATGGTGTGAGGGGTGGTCAGTTTTCTTTGTGGGTTTTACTATGGGTTGTGGGGTCTCGTATTTCTCGTCTCGTCAACAAAATCACGATGGGACGGGTCCCGGGGCGAAACGGTGAAATTTTTGGAAAAGTACCGGGTGGATCTGTATATAGGCCCATATAGTCTCATACTGGCTATATGGGGGGAGGGGTGGTCAATTTTGTTTTCGTGGGCTTTACTATGGGTTGTGGGGTCTTGTTTTTCACGTCTCGTCATTTAGAACACGATGGGAAGGGTCCCGAAGCGAAACGGTGAAATTTTTGGAAAAAGTTCACCGAGGCTTCGGTAGGCCCATATAGTCCCATACTGGCTATGGGGTATAGGTCCATCCTGGGAAATTCGCACACGTTCATTGTGATATGGGTTGTGGGGTCTTGTTTTTCACATCTCGTCAACTAGAATACGATGGGAAGGGTCTCGAAGCGAAACGGTGAATTTTTTCGAAAAGTACCGGTAGGTGTGTATATAGGTCCATATAGACCCATACTGGCTATGGGTGTATAGGTCCATACTGGGTGGACGTTTTGGGGTCTAGGTGAGCCCCTAATGATCCTATGGTGTCGTATGAGGTCTTATTTTGAAGCTCTCGTGGAGGAGCATCCGACTGGACTAATGGTTCGTCCGCTTTCAATATTCTGCGCATGCGTAGTCTGGCCGTATTATAGAAAGCAGGCATTTTGGGGGTATGTGGGGGTGTATTTGGGGTAGAGATGAACTGCTATGGGTCCGAATGGGTCGTGGAAGGTGTCAAAGTGAAGCTTGTGTAGAGTCAAAATGGCGTGTTTTTAAGTGCAAGTCGCGTCAATCTGCGCATGCACAGTTGGTTGTATTAAGTACAGTGGTCATTTTGGGGCAGTGCAGAAAGGTATTTAATGGACGACGGCTGAATTATGAATGACGGACTAGACGCTTGTATTTTGGTGTACAGATGGACCATTCTTGGTCCGAATGTGTCGTGGGGGTGTCATTTTGTAGCTCTCGGGTATGGACCCCGATTTGTGGGATGTCCGCGTCATCTGTGACGTCATCGGTGACGTCATCAGTACGAGTAGTAGCCAAAGTGGGCATTTTGGGGCAGTGAATGAAGGTATTTGGTGTAGAGATGGACCACTATTGGTCCGAATGGACAGTGTGGGTATCAGTGTGAAGCTCTCGTGGGTCACACTGGCTCGTTTTCATTGGAGCTCGCGCCAATCGGCGCATGCGCAGTTGGCCAGTGGGTTTTTCCCGTCGTTCCTCAGTCTTCCATACGGATAGTGGTTCGAATGGACCGTGTGGGGTATCAGTGTGAAGCTTTCGTGGGTCAGGCTGGCTTGTTTTCATTGAAAGTCGCGTCAATCTGCGCATGCGCAGTTAGCCAGTGGGGTTTTCCCGTCGTTCCTCCGTCTTCCATCCGGGTACTGTGGTTTTACATCCGGGTCCTCTTATTACATCCGGATTTTTCCATGTTTACTGACACGTGACCGGAACCGGAAGTTGTCACAAGACAGATGGCGCCCCAACGCGCGGTGGTGGTGGGAGCTCTTGTGGGGCAGAGCTCTTGGATCGAAGCTCTTGGAGCTCAAAGCGTGTGGAGCGCAGAGCTCGGAAGTGACGTCATCGTTTTACATCCGTGTCCTCATCTTACATCCGGGTTTATCCATGTTAACTGTCACGTTTTCCAGGTTTACTGTCAGAGCTCGGATTTGGTGTAGAAAGGGACCATCCTTGGTCCGAATGCGTCGTGTGGGGTGTCATCTTGTAGTTCCCGTGGTGGAGACCACGATTTGAGGGATGTTTACGTCATCAGTACGAATAGTGTGTGAATGTGTGCGTGTGTGTGTGTGCATGAGTGTGTGTGTGTGTGTGTGTGGGTGTATGCTTGCGTGTACGCGTGTGTGTGTGTACGCGTCTGTGTATGTGTGTGTGCTTTCGTGTGTGTGTACGCGTGTGGGTGTGTGTGTGTATGCGTGTGTATGCGTGCGTGTGTATATGCGCCTGTGTATGCGTGTGTGCGTGTGTGTATGCATGTGTGTGTATGCATGTGTGTGTGCGTGTGCGAAAGGTGTCAAGTGGGGACAGTTGCATGGATACACACCTTTCAACCGGGGACACCTCGGCAACCGGGGACGTCCCCGCTTGACCAAAGGTCCAAAATCGCTTTCTCTGTTCATTTTATAGCACTCTCTAGTGAAAAAAGGTAAAAAAAGCTGATCTTTCCAATAGTCCCCGATTTCACTGTGTGAAAATAGATATGGAGGGTGTGTTCGTGTGTGGCGTGTCGATTGGACAAATTGCGGCCATACCCTTGTGTCCCCGTTTGCGCATGAATTAGTTAGTCACGTGACAACGAACGAAGAGAGATAAAACGAGACTGAAGAAAGAACAATACACGATTCGACTGCGGGCAATATTGTACGGAACGTAAGTTGAATTTTCTGATTTACTTTGAAACACTTGTTTGATGGACATAAACCGAAAACGAAACAATAGGCGTACCGTACCTAGTCAGATATTTTGTTTGTCCCCATGTTCCTGCAAATCAGAAGAAAATGCCAGAAGACAACAACAACAACAATCTTCCTTGAGGAATAGTTTATTACTCAGTTGTTGATACTTCAACGTTGTCATTCGATAAAGTGATAGACGGAAAACAACGACAACTAGATATTGATGGTACAATATTACGGCCTTTCCATGACGTCCCCCACAGGTATTATTTCGCTGTATTGTGATGGGGCATATACTACAAATACGGAATGGAAACATTTTCCGGAAAGTTTAATTTGTCAAGATTGCGAGCGCCTTAGATCGAGTGTGAACTTTCATCGTTATGTGCCGTTGTTCAAACAATTCAAAAAAGTTAAACGGTTGAACGTCTATTGTATTCTATTTGAGTCCCGCTCTATCTGGGCACTGAATATATGTCGCTCAATACTGATTTCGTCGTGTACAACAACATACTTCAAACAGCATGCTAATTTGGGGCGGAAATTGTATGCCTGTCTACAACAATGCGAATGCATTCTTACTGTCAATTCCAAACACATATATATATTTCCTCAATCAAAATTGCTGACCTGTACCAGAAACTTCAGCCTAGTATCCACAAATCGCGTGAAATAACAACAGATGCAGTTGCAGAGATGTCAGTTCACTTACGTATTTTGGCGCGCAATTTTAGTCGACTGGGTATTGTTTTTCAATTAGTAAACGAATCCCTACCTTCTTTGCACAGTCCATTCTTACTTCATCTGGGAACATTCCACGTAAACGGCGGCATCGAATATTCCCTCGTTTTAGGGTCTTTAATCCTAGACACCTAAATGCCATCCCTGCCGCGCTTGCTTAGAAAACAGCTAAGTTCCTACGCTCCCCGTGAAAGGAACACTCGCGCGTATTTCAAGACAGACGCGCGCACTTCCGGTGAGGCAAATTATTCACCTTGTTTGTTTACGAATACCAGTATCGCTAAGCCCCTGTCTACGCTGTAGTATGTCAAATTAACGGCTTTCTCGTAACTGTTCAAGTTTTCCCCAATTACTGTTCCCGGTACGGAGTCATTGTCAACGAAAGACGAAAACTGGCTGCGTCCAGCGACGTCCATGAAACGTGTTCAACGTTACATGTAGTAATAAAACATCAAAGTGTGATAGAATTGGTTATATGTTCACTTGACATGTCCCTATTTAGCCTACATATCATTTGCAATAATAAATTTATTGATGATGTCCCCATTTGGTTGGTTTTAAACATTTGTCCCCACTTGGATAGTCTACACTTGACGGGAGTGCGTCCCCATTTTAGCAGCATCTTTCACGGCGAGTGTGAAATGTGTGCGTCCCCACTTTGACTAGCTTGAACACTTTTGGCAAATTTCAGAATTTGATGTATCCAAAGGTCCAGTGGGCGTCTCTATGATTGCCTTTATTGGAATCTGAGGTTCATTTATCTCTTGGTACCTTATTAACAAAGTCCCCATTTAGGGGGGTTGTGGCAGGCGTCCCCGGTTGACACCTTTCACATGTATGTGTGTGTGCGTGTGTGTGTGTGTGTGTCCGGGTGTTTGTGTGCGTGTGTGTGCGTGTGTGTATGCGTCTGTGTATATGTGTGTGCGTGTTTATTACTTCCGGACTATAGGAACACTTGTGAACGTATAGATCTTTCTTCCTCTGATCTGTCTGTATCATGGTACACGGCGACACACACACTTACACACAGACGTATATACACACACATGCATACACACACACACGTACACACGCACACACACGCGTAAACACACTCGCAAGCATACACACAGACGCACACATGCATACACACACAATATGACTGACTATTCACATGCAGCACACGAGAGCTTGCGACCTGGGCCTGATATTAGTCCGGGATGGTGGAACATTCGTGAACGTCCTAGGGTACAGGGTGCACCACAGGAGCGTGCGCCTGCATACGGCGACACACCCTCAAGTACACAGACGCATACACACACATGCATACACACCCGCACACACACACGCACACACACGCATATACACACACACCAGCACACACGCGTACACACACACGAAAGCACACACACACACACACACAGACGCGTACACGCAAGCATACACACACACACACGCACACGCACACACACACGCATATACTCGTACTGATGACGTCATTGGTAGATGACGTAAACATCCCTCAAATCGTGATCTAAACCACGGGAACTACAAGATGACACCCCACACATCGCATTCCGAGCTCCGCGCTCCAAACTCTTTGAGCGCCAAGAACTTCGATCGAAGAGCTCTGCCACACCGGAGCTCCCACCACCACCGGGCGTTGGGGCGCCACTTGTCTTGTGACAACTTCCGGTTCCGGTCACGTGTCAGTAAACATGGAAAAACCCGGATGTAAGAAGAGGACCCGGATGTGAAACCACAGTACCCGGATGGAAGACGGAGGAACGACGGGAAAAACCCACTGGCCAACTGCGCATGCGCAGATTGACGCGACTTCCAATGAAAACAAGCCAGTCTGGCCCACGAAAGCTTCACACTGATACCCCACACGGTCCATTCGAACCACTATCCGTATGGAAGACGGAGGAACGACGGGAAAACCCCACTGGCCAATTGCGCATGCGCAAATTGACGCGACTTCCAATGAAAACAAGCCAGTCTGACCCACGAGAGCTTCACACTGATACCCCACACGGTCCATTCGGACCAATAGTGGTCCATCTCTACACCAAATACCTTCCTTCACTGTCCCAAAATGCCCACTTTGGCTGCTTCTAGTACTGATGACGTCACCGATGACGTCAGAGATGACGCGGACATCCCTCAAATCGGGGTCTATACCCCGAGAGCTACACAATGACACCCCCACGACGCATTCGGACCAAGGATGGTCCATCTCTACACCAAATACCTTCTTGCACTGCCCCAAAATGGCCATTTTACTTAATACAACCAACTGCGCATGCGCAGATTGACGCGACCTGCACTTAAATCACGCCATTCTGACTCTACCCCACACAAGCTTCACCTTCCACGACCCATTCGGACCTATAGCGGTCCATCCCCACCCCAAATACACCCCCACATACCCCCAAAATGTCTGCTTTCTATACTACGGCCAGATTGCGCATGCACAGAATATTGAAAACGGACGAACCATTAGTTCAGTCGGATGTTCCTCCACGAGAGCTTCAAAATAAGACCTCATACGACACCATAGGATCATTAGGGGCTCACCTAGACCCCAAAACGTTCACCCAGTATGGACCTATACACCCGTAGCCAGCACGGGTCTATATGCACCTATATACACACCTACCGGGTATTTTCGAAAAATTTCACCGTTTCGCTTCGAGACCCTTCCCATCGTGTTCTAAATGACGAGACGTGAAAAACAAGACCCAGCAACCCATATCACAATGAACGTGTGTGAATTTCCCATGATGGACCTATACTCCATAGCCAGTATGGGACTATATGGGCCTACTCAGGCCTCGGTGAACTTTTTCCAAAATTTTCACCGTTTCGCTTGGGGACCCTTCCCATCGTGTTTTAAATGACGAGACATGAAAAACAAGATTCCACAACCCAGAGTAAAGCCCACGAAAAAAAAATTGACAACCCCTCCCCCCATATAGCCAGTATGGGACTATATGGGCCTATATACAAATCCACCCGGTACTTTTCCAAAAATTTCACCGTTTCGCTCCGAGACCCTTCCCATTGTGATTTTCTTGACGAGACGAGAAATACGAGACCACACAACCCATCGTAAGATCCACAAAAACAAAATTGACCACCCCTCCCCCATAGCCAGTATGGAGCTATATGGGACTATATACAGGCCTACCCGGTACTTTTCGAAAAATTTCACCGTTTCGCTCCGGAACCCTTCCCATTGTGATTTGCTTCGCGAGACGAGAAAAACGAGACACCAAAACCCCTAGTAACACCCACAAAAAAAAATTGACCACCCCTCCCCCCATAGCCAGTATGGGATATACCCATAAAGGCATTTACCCGTATATTGTATATTGTGGAGATAAAGTCCGTGATCCGTTTTTTTCCCGGAGAAAATTTATATACACCCACCCATGCACCCAGGCCCCGATAAGCCGGGGACCGATATTACCCCTTTGGGATAGGGTTGATAGGGGTTTTCCCCTATTTTAGGGGTAAAGTCCGTGTTCCGCTTTTTTTCTGGAGAAACTTTTACATACAGCCAACCATGACTGAATAGCCCTGGAGGCACGCTTCACTTTGATACCTCACTCGACTCAATCGGACCGTTAGTGGCCTACCTAGACCCCAAAACGTCTATTTCCCACAATTCCCTGTCTGCGCATGCGCAGAATGTTGACAACGAACGACACACTAGTCCAGGTGGATGCTCCCTCACGAATGTTTCCCATTGATACCTCACTCGATCCAATCGGCCCACTAGTGGCCCACCTAGACCCCTAAACGTCTATTTCCGTACCCTTTTCCCACAATTCCCTGTCTGCGCATGCGCAGAATGTTGACAACGAACGACGCACTAGCCCACGTGGATGCTCCCTCACGTATGCTTCACATTGATACCTCATACGACTCCATCGGCTCACTAGTGGCCCACCTAGACCCCAAAACGTCTATTTCCATACCCTTTTCCCAGAATTCCCTGTCTGCGCATGCGCAGAATGTTGAAAATGAACGACACATTAGTCCAGGTGGATGCTCCCTCACGAATGCTTCACATTGATACCTCACTCGACCAAATCGGCCCACCACTGGCCCACCTAGACCCCAAAACGTCTATTTCCATAACCTTTCTCTACTGCGCATGCGCAGAATGACGTCAGTTCCACGTCACACCCAGCCCGTTGGATACTCCCTCACGACTGCTTCACATTGATACCTCACTCGACCAATCGGTCCACTAGCGGTCCCTACAGATTGCCGAACATTCACGAAATCCCACGTATTTGGGACTAATTTCGGTCCGCGAAGGCAGACCGCATCACCGCCAGACCGCATCACCACGGAGGAATCCATGTCTTAAGGTCACGCCCGATTCATCCAGACCGGAAGTGACGTCATACCTGCGCACAACACTCCTGCGCACACCGCCCTGCGCAACGCCCCATTTCACCTCATTCGCGCATGCGCAGTGAGGCGAATATGCGTCGAAATGCACTTTCTATACTACTTGCGACATATAGCTGAGTAGCTTGTCACAACTACAACAGTTTAGTTTAGAGTTAACTCGACCCTGTAAGGTCATGGCATGTATAACAAGGGTTATGTTTAACCCGGCAGCTCGCCGTTTTGGGTTTGTCAATAACATGCATCTTCGCATAAAGATCGAGCCCTTCAGGTTGCACATCACTGGCAATGACAATACATCTTGTTATAAAA
The DNA here is from genome assembly GCA_036873755.1 of Hanleya hanleyi. Taxonomy (NCBI): domain Eukaryota; kingdom Metazoa; phylum Mollusca; class Polyplacophora; order Lepidopleurida; family Hanleyidae; genus Hanleya; species Hanleya hanleyi. The sequence goes on along the minus strand of JAVTVY010056698.1, from coordinate 5,923 downwards.
ATTTGACTTCTTTGTCAGTGATGTTGAAGTTGGATTGAAAGATGAACTATATTATAAAACTTGAAATAAAGATTAACTTTTGTTCCAAAGTAAGCTTATACATGTCATTTTGAATACATGTACAATTGAAATTTGGTCTGAGATGTGGGTGTGAAATGCCTGGACAAATATGGTTCGTGCAAAAGCTTTAGGTTAAATCATGATGTGGAATGGGATTCGGTACCAAAATTGAAGGAAATGGTGTCCTTCATTAAAGGCGACACAAAATTCCAAACCATTAGTGTCTCGGTACTGCGGGATTCCCCCCGCCGGTTATTTAATATTGTACTTCTGAAATGAAATAATGTCATTAAACTATTAGTAATTACTATAAAGGAATTTATTGTAGTTGATTTGACGTGTTTGTGTATATACAATGTACACTGCATCTCCTACCTAATAGGTTAGTATCACATATAAGAGATGGGGTCGGGCGAAGTGTAAGTTAGGAGATAGAGGGTGGGCATCGGTGCCCCAGGGGTGGGGACGTGCTCCCCGAGGATAGTGGATGGGTTGAATAAGTGTAGCATGATGTACGCTCCTGGACAATACGAAGCGTAGCTTAGGAGACTTAACCGGACACTGACACCTGGTATACATACTGGAATAGATGCAGAAAATTTGCCAAGTCCAAAATGTCATAAATATGACAAAAAGTCCAGCTTAAACAAAAAACATTAACCTTCCAGCTTGAGTCTAACGTTGTGCTAAACATAAAAACTTAACAGGACACCGACACCGTCAGTTTCCCCCTCTCTCTCCCAATACCTCGCCTACTTCGTATACGGCGAGCTAAAAAGGGGTGACCGCCACATTCAGGCAGGCCAATACCATCGGGGTCCGTGTAACCTTGCACAATTCAATTTTCGTTTTTTGTTTTTGGTTTCTCAAAATCAAAAATTGAAATTTGACCGTCAATTTTCAATTTTCGTTTTTCGTTTTACTTCGCGCAAAAATGAAAATCAAATATTGAAAATTGCCTCGACTTGTCCGTTTTTCGTTTTTTGATTTTAACCTTGACGCATCAATGTTAACTGCGCACGCGCAAGGCTTATGATGTCATTTTCGGTCCGCGGAGTAGTATGGAAAGCGCAAATCGGACTGTTTAGGCAGGTGTGGAGCACAATATGGAAAGCCAGTAGGGGAAAGATATGGGAGTGTTACCACACTATAGATCCCTGGAGCCAGGCATTCGAGCTAGATTATAATGGGTCAACTGCGCATGTTCAGAAGTGAGTAGGCATTCGTGCAGTAGGTGTGGAGAACAACAGGAGAACAACAGGGTTGATATACATATGAGTTTCATTAAATTAGGGTAAAATATTAAATACGTGGGTACCCTAATCATAACCCCAAAAGGAACTTCAGGCGTCGATGCGTTGAAGCTTTTGACACCCGCACTTAAATCGTTGAAACGTTTTTGACGCTGAACCTTGACGGGCATGTGAACGCTCAAACGATCCAGGTCCCAAAAATAGAGAATGAAGATTGGACCTGAAGCGTTGAAGCAGTCAGACGTCTGGCATCAAACGTGATACATCTTTGTTGGTATCTTTATGAATACTATATTTCAAATCAATAACAAATAGCGGTTGTGTGCATGAATGCTGTTCGCTTTTGTAGCGCTCTAAACATCTATTTTTAGAAATGAGAAAATCTAAGACTGCGTCCTGATTGGCTCAGGCCTCAATGCCAATAACCAATGACAACTGCGGGATGCCACCTATCCAGACCTGTCTGGTGCATCTTCACAACTCCAGGTAAATCGTGAACGCTCTCACAGGGTTTACCCGGACATTTTTGGTGATCGAGTGAGTTTTTGAGTCCTTGCCTCAATCTCGAACATTTCATCCCCCGAGGTTATTTTGAATTAGCATGTCGGTATCCCAAGCCGGCGGTTTTTGCTTTGACTTTCGATGTCGATTTCAGCCTGACATCAAAGTTATGCCAGCGATGTCACATCTCAAACATTGCAGCTAGTGGTTTGGCGTAATGAGGTTGCTGAGCCTGTTCAATAATTGGTTTGATTTAGAGAATACCCCTCGATCTTTGTTTTATCCAGAACTACAGTGGGCAACTAACCAAGGCAATGCATAGATACCCTAACAAATCGATGAATACACTGGCTCCCGAGGATGGCCTGGTGGGCCACATGCCTCTCACGCTCCACACCTCTTATACGACACGATTTGCGTTTTCTATTCTACTCGTCGTACCGAAAGTGACATCATAACCCGTCCACGTGCGAACTTAACATTGATACGTCAAAGTTAAAATCAAAAAACGAAAAACGGACAAATCGAGGCAATTTTCAATATTTTATTTTCATTTTTGCGTGAAGCAAAACGAAAAACGAAAATTGAAAATTGACTGTCAAATATCAATTTTCGTTTTTTGTTTTTGTAATCCCAGAATCAAAAATTGAAAATTGACGGTCAAATTTCAATTTTTGATTTTGAGATTACAGAAACAAAAAACGAAAATTGAAAATTGACGGTCAAATTTCAATTTTTGATTTTGAGAAATCAAAAACGAAAAACGAAAATTGAACTGTGCAAGGTTACACGGACCCATCGGGTCTCAACAGAGGCTAATATCACCATATCTCCGATGATAGATGTTACTATCACCAGTTCTGAAAATGACTGTTTACAAAATGGTCTGATGTTAATGAAGTTGTGCTAGCCTGCCTGCCAAATGCCGCCAATCATTCCTAATCTAGGTGGAATGAATTTACAATAAATCGGCTTAATATTCAGCAGACATCGACTCTGTTTTTGTTGTATCCTATCTCATTTAAAGAGGCTATCGAGTCTCCGAGAAATCTCAGAAGCCAGACCTTGGAATCTATATCATTGTACGGGTTTTATGGAGACCATCACCCGAGTCTGTAGACGACTTCGCGTTACGACATCTTAAGACCGCGCACAAGCCCATGTCGGCTTGAAAACCGCAAATTCCATAACATTTTCGCCATTCTGAATTTACCCATGATCCTCTGCTTGGGGGTTATGCAAATAATGACCCCGGTAGGATAAACAAAAAGCCACGGTGTTTAAAGGGCATGTGTGGTACACCCGCACTCTGTTGTACCCTATGCCCTACGGACTATAGGGTACAGGGTGTACCGTAGGTCAGGAGGTCAGGTAGGGTTAACGCCCTCTCGTAACGCCTTAATTTCCCAGCTTAACGTCTTAAAGCCCTACAGTAACGCCTTAACGGCCTATTCTAATGCATTTATAACGCTTGTGTGGTACAGCCGCACGCTGGTGTACCCCTGTCCTACGGGCTATAGAGTACAGGGTGTACCACAAATGCGTTAAGGCGTTACGATAGGGCGTTAAGGCGTAACTATAGGGCCTTAACGAGTTAAGCTAGGGCGTTAACAAATAGTTAAGGAAGCCAAAAACCGTACGCTTGTTCATCGAGAAATCTTTTCTCGATATCGCGAATTTCAAGGGTGAGCGCGAGTCGAGAATTTTTATTACAAAAGCCGAATGATTCGCGAAGCCGGTCTTCCTTCGCTTTATTGATCGGTTTTCATTCGAGAGATTTTTCTCGAAAGAAAAATGATATCGCGAATATGTCGAGAATCCTTCGAGAATTGTTCTCTGTTGAGAAAACCCGATTCAAAACCAGTTGTTCTAGTTCTGTGTAAAACTAAATATGCTCGGCCCCACTGATTGACCCATGACACATAAATCATCAGAAGTATATTCCCAACGTATATGTGCCTTATTTCAGATAGGAATATCATGCCGACGATATTCCGTGTTTGATTTTAAATATTCAAGACAGGAGATGGATCGCCGGGGCGTTCAGATGTTAAACCGATCTGGTCATCGCCAGACCACATTTATTTAAGTATAATAAAATAAAGTTGCTTATGATTATTTGACATTCAATCCAGTCTCTTTTAAAATCACGATAACATAGTTATAATTTAACATTTTACTGTTCCGACGACGGCTACATCTCGATTCATCTGGGTATATAGTACCGCTCACTCACAGGCCAGCAAAACATGCCAGTTATCTATAAATAACCCCATACTTGATATAAATCCACAGCAAGGTGTGAAACGCACTTTGGGTCATATATTCCCGTCGTCAGTAAATTTGTGCAATTTTTTACCTTTGCCGGGCGATTCAAAATCTGGTTGCGAGAGTCCGCTCACTGATACCGAAACATAGGCTTCTGAGAGTGGAGAGCTTGATCTCAGATAGTCCGGTCACGTCCCAGAGAAGCCTGGGTGAGGAAGAACCTACATTTTGGAATCCTATTCTGATAGAAGCTATTAATAATCATGTAGCGATGATCGAGGACGCCGGACAGGATAACTTACAACATCCAAATGCGACCCTGCATCATGAAAACAGCCATGGCGATCCATGCTACAGTAAGCCTGCTACCGCTTGAAATAAAAGACGACCCCACGCACAGGTCTATCATGAAGACCAAGCGTCACTTGGAAGAGGATGTAGGGCTACCCTACAAAATGCGACCAAAATGCGCTGTTCCAGGACAAATAGCCGTTTCAGTATCGGCCGGCGATTGAACTTTATGAAATGGTGATTTTTGACTGGGCAAGCGCAGCTGGGAATACATCTAAGAAGGAAGAACGAATATGACCGATGCAGCCCCAAATGACGGTTTCTGATTGGACAAGAGCATACTTGAATTGCAAACATACCCAACGCGGCTCTCTCAGCATGGGTATGATGTGATGCAGGGGATAATAAACTATATGAAAACTTGTGAACGTGTCTCTCTTTCTCTCAACTGTCTGCATCGAGGCGTTAAGACATTATAGAACTTGGTATATAGCGTTACGCACACCACCGTCACACACCACCACCACCACACGCCACCACACACACACCACCACACACATTCACACACAGCCGTTAACCTTAAGAAAGAAATTCCATCTTGTAATTTATTGGTGTGTATGTATGGATTGTATGAAGTAGACGACCCCTTCCTCCCCCGCCTTGTAGAATATAATCTCTCAATGAACACCTGCATTTGATACTTGTACATTTCACACAACCGTGCTAAAACACTCAGTAATTGCACGGTTGGTAAGAGACCAGTGTTATAGAATATTATATTTACCACACGCAAAGGTAGTTTTACTGTAATCTATATATGATGCGCATTTCTGCTTTACTAAGTTTTTCCCAAACATATATACTTACAAGTACATATGTATATACATGTGTTACCTGTCTTCAATTACGAAGTACAAGGTCACACACATTCTTGTGTTGCTATTACATGTACTGAGTAATATTCCACGACGAATCTGATTAAAGGTCACCAAAAAGGACTTACACGATTGTGTAACCAAGGTGAGAGAATCCTAGATCTCAGATTAATAATGTGGTTGATCTGTGTCACTTATCACCGTGAGAACCCCCTGACGATGATGTAGACAGTATTATATAGGTACTATAGTTCGAGGACGATGATATGATGGTACGATATCGATGTTTCAATGATAAGATGGTACGATATCGATGTTTCAATGATAAGATGGTACGATATCGACGATGCTATGATACGATGGTACGATATCGACGATGCTATGATACGATGGTACGATATCGACGATGCTATGATACGATGGTACGATATCGACGATGCTATGATACGATGGTACGATATCGACGATGCTATGATACGATGGTACGATATCGACGATGCTATGATACGATGGTACGATTTCGACGATGCTATGATACGATGGTACGATATCGACGATGCTATGATACGATGGTACGATATCGACGATGCCATGATACGATGGTACGATATCGACGATGCTATGATACGATGTTAGAATGTCAATGGTACAATGTTACGACGTAGGATGTCAATG
>JAVTVY010056697.1:0-31534 GCA_036873755.1 Hanleya hanleyi | reverse complement strand
CATTGACCATGGGAATGATGTGAGCACATTGTTGACCATGGGAATGATGTGAGCACATTGTTCACCATGGGGATGATGTGAGCACATTGTTGACCATGAGAATGATGTGAGCACATTGTTGACCATGGGAATGATGTGAGCACATTGTTCACCATGGGGATGATGTGAGCACATTGTTCACCATGGGGATGATGTGAGCACATTGTTCACCATGGGGATGATGTGAGCACATTGTTCACCATGGGAATGATGTGAGCACAATGTTCACCATGGGGATGATGTGAGCACATTGTTCACCATGGGAATGATGTGAGCACATTGTTCACCATGGGAATGATGTGAGCACATGGATCACCATGGGAATGATGTGAGCACATGGATTACCATGGGGATGATGTGAGCACATGGATCACCATGGGAATGATGTGAGCACATGGTTGACCATGGGGATGATGTGAGCACATTGTTGACCATGGGAATGATGTGAGCACATTGTTCACCATGGAAATGATGTGAGCACATTGTTCACCATGGGGATGATGTGAGCACATTGTTCACCATGGGGATGATGTGAGCACATGGTTGACCATGGAGATGATATGAGCGCATTGTTCACCATGGGAAGGATGTGAGCACATTGTTGACCATGGGAATGATGTGAGCACATTGTTCACCATGGGAATGATGTGAGCACATTGTTCACCATGGGAATGATGTGAGCACATTGTTCACCATGGGGAGGATGTGAGCACATTGTTCACCATGGGAATGATGTGAGCACATTGTTCACCATGGGGATGATGTGAGCACATTGTTCACCATGGGAATGATGTGAGCACATTGTTGACCATGAGAATGATGTGAGCACATTGTTCACCATGGGGATGATGTGAGCACATTGTTCACCATGGGGATGATGTGAGCACATTGTTGACCATGGGAATGATGTGAGCACATTGTTCACTATGGGGATGATGTGAGCACATTGTTGACCATGGGAATGATGTGAGCACATTGTTCACCATGGGAATGATGTGAGCACATTGTTCACCATGGGAATGATGTGAGCACATTGTTCACCATGGGGATGATGTGAGCACATTGTTGACCATGGGGATGATGTGAGCACATTGTTGACCATGGGAATGATGTGAGCACATTGTTGACCATGGGAATGATGTGAGCACATTGTTGACCATGGGAATGATGTGAGCACATTGTTCACCATGGGGATGATGTGAGCACATTGTTCACCATGGGAATGATGTGAGCACATTGTTGACCATGGGAATGATGTGAGCACATGGTTGACCATGGGAATGATGTGAGCACATTGTTCACCATGGGAATGATGTGAGCACATTGTTCACCATGGGAATGATGTGAGCACATGGATCACCATGGGGATGATGTGAGCACATGGATTACCATGGGAATGATGTGAGCACATGGTTGACCATGGGGATGATGTGAGCACATTGTTGACCATGGGAATGATGTGAGCACATTGTTCACCATGGAAATGATGTGAGCACATTGTTCACCATGGGGATGATGTGAGCACATGGTTGACCATGGGGATGATGTGAGCACATTGTTCACCATGGGAAGGATGTGAGCACATTGTTGACCATGGGAATGATGTGAGCACATTGTTGACCATGGGAATGATGTGAGCACATTGTTCACCATGGGAATGATATGAGCACATTGTTCACCATGGGAAGGATGTGAGCACATTGTTGACCATGGGAATGATGTGAGCACATTGTTCACCATGGGGATGATGTGAGCACATTGTTCACCATGGGAATGATGTGAGCACATTGTTCACCATGGGGATGATGTGAGCGCATTGTTCACTATGGGGATGATGTGAGCACATTGTTGACCATGGGAAGGATGTGAGCACATTGTTGACCATGGGAATGATGTGAGCACAGTGTTCACCATGGGGATGATGTGAGCACATTGTTCACCATGGGAATGATGTGAGCACATTGTTGACCATGAGAATCATGTGAGCACATTGTTCACCATGGGGATGATGTGAGCACATTGTTGACCATGGGAATGATGTGAGCACATTGTTCACTATGGGGATGATGTGAGCACATTGTTTACCATGGGAATGATGTGAGCACATTGTTCACCATGGGAATGATGTGAGCACATTGTTCACCATGGGAATGATGTGAGCACATTGTTGACCATGGGGATGATGTGAGCACATTGTTGACCATGGGGATGATGTGAGCACACTGTTCATTGTTCACCATGGGAATGATGTGAGCACATTGTTGACCATGGGGATGATGTGAGCACACTGTTCATTGTTCACCATGGGAATGATGTGAGCACATTGTTGACCATGGGGATGATGTGAGCACACTGTTCATTGTTCACCATGGGAATGATGTGAGCACATTGTTGACCATGGGAATGATGTGAGCACATTGTTCACCATGGGAATGATGTGAGCACATTGCTCACCATGGGAATGATGTGAGCACATTGTTCACCATGGGAATGATGTGAGCACATTGACCATGGGAATGATGTGAGCACATTGTTGACCATGGGAATGATGTGAGCACATTGTCCACTATGGGGATGATGTGAGCACATTGTTCACCATGGGAAGGATGTGAGCACATTGTTGACCATGGGAATGATGTGAGCACATTGTTCACCATGGGGATGATGTGAGCACATTGTTGACCATGGGAATGATGTGAGCACATTGTTCACCATGAGAATGATGTGAGCACATTGTTGACCATGAGAATGATGTGAGCACATTGTTCACCATGGGGATGATGTGAGCACATTGTTGACCATGGGAATGATGTGAGCACATTGTTCACTATGGGGATGATGTGAGCACATTGTTGACCATGGGAATGATGTGAGCACATTGTTCACCATGGGAATGATGTGAGCACATTGTTCACCATGGGAATGATGTGAGCACATTGTTCACCATGAGAATGATGTGAGCACATTGTTGACCATGAGAATGATGTGAGCACATTGTTCACCATGGGGATGATGTGAGCACATTGTTGACCATGGGAATGATGTGAGCACATTGTTCACTATGGGGATGATGTGAGCACATTGTTGACCATGGGAATGATGTGAGCACATTGTTCACCATGGGAATGATGTGAGCACATTGTTCACCATGGGAATGATGTGAGCACATTGTTCACCATGGGAATGATGTGAGCACATTGTTCACCATGGGGATGATGTGAGCACATTGTTGACCATGGGGATGATGTGAGCACATTGTTGACCATGGGAATGATGTGAGCACATTGTTGACCATGGGAATGATGTGAGCACATTGTTGACCATGGGGATGATGTGAGCACATTGTTGACCATGGGAATGTGAGAACATGGTTGACCATGGGAATGTGAGCACATGGTTGCCCATGGGAATGTGAGCACATGGTTGACCATGGGAATGTGAGCACATGGTTGACCATGGGAATGTGAGCACATGGTTGACCATGGGGATGTGAGCACATGGTTGACGATGGGAAAGTGAGCACATGGTTGACCATGGGAATGTGAGCACATGGTTGACCATAGGAATGTGAGCACATGGTTGACCATGGGAATGTGAGCACATGGTTGGCCATGGGAATGTGAGCACATGGTTGACCGTAGGAATTTGAGCACATGGTTGACCATGGGGATGTGAGCACATGTTGACCATGGGAATGTGAGCACATGGTTGACCATGGGAATGTGAGCACATGGTTGACCATGGGAATGTGAGCAAATGGTTGACCATGGGTATGTGAGCACATGGTTGACCATGGGGATGTGAGCACATGGTTGATCATGGGAATGTGAGCACATGGTTGACCATGGGAATGTGAGCACATGGTTGACCATGGGAATGTGAGCACATGGTTGACCATGGGGATGTGAGCACATGGTTGACCATGGGAATGTGAGCACATGGTTGACCATGGGAATGTGAGCACATGGTTGACCATGGGGATGTGAGCACATGGTTGACCATGGGGATGTGAGCACATGGTTGACCATGGGGATGTGAGCACATGGTTGACCATGGGAATGTGAGCACATGGTTCACCATGAGAAAGTTATGTGAATACATCCTTCAGCATGGCTATGAGAACAATACTATAGCACATTGTTCAACATAGGAACACATCATTATAATATCAGTGGTACATGTAAAATCCAGAAATCCATGTAGCTATAACATTCTGCCAATGTTATTGACAGGAACATTTTCAAAACTTTACACATGTAGCCTCCAACCCAGGTCATGCTATGAATAGGCCTCAGCTCTTCAGACACCTTGTCATAAGAGGTGACTAACTGGGGCATCAGTGGTGTTCCCAGATGTGAAAATGAATAGAACCCCACTCATTGGCTTCCCGACTGTAAAAATGAATAGAACCCTACACGTGGGGTTCCCGGCATTGGGTTCTCGGGTGCGAAAAGGAATAGGACCCAATGTCGTAATATGACTGACATAAAGCTGAAAGCGACGTTAAATCCTATTCCCTCACTCACTCACTCACTCACATGCAGCTACAGCGAGCAGGCGTAAGCTTGCCTGAAAGCTTGGAATGGGCAAGTTTTATTGAACGTCAATTTTCCTCAATGGACTGATGGATCAGTTACATGTTTGTGGTGAGATACTGTATTGTCATCATGTGTTTTTGCAGAATCATTATCAGTATCACCCATATTTGCGCCGACAAAGATCAAATTTCCCAAGCACATCCACACTCCAATGGATGACAAGTTCCATGAGATAGCGGACACGATCTTTAACCGAAGTCGCAGTGGTGGCACTCCTATCGGGGGAAATGAGATATCGGCACCATATGAAATTCCACAGTATCCAATTGAAGAGCAGGAAACAAAGAACTATTTTGAAAGACAGATCAGTCACAGGTAGGTTAAAATTATAAACTCTCCAACATGGTCATGCTGTATTTATCTTGTCAGGAAATTCTTATACATGTATGTATATTTCTACTTGTTCTATAAGTCCTTGTGCTAATAAGGAGAAGTTTCCTCAATGTCATTTTTGCACCATATTAATGCTCCATGAACATGATGAAATAAGGTGTTCCACTGAAATAATCCATGTCCGATGTGATAATTTCAGATCTTTTTACCTAGTTTGTGCAGAGTGGCTGTAGGGCATCACCATATTTTTACACGACACAAAAGCGAGACTCTATGGGCAGTGACGTTAATCTTGCAAAGTAACGGAGCCGACATCATTGGTAGCATCACATAGCCTATACTACAATGCTAATTTTAGTTCCTGTCAATGTGGACACCATTCTCCCCTCAACTCTGACAAAATTCTACCTCAACTTTGACTATCTAATGGAGTCGACCTATAGATGCTCAGTGCGAAATCTCGGACACCAAATGGATTATTCCCCTAAAATTCCCAAATAAATTATCAAGGAGGACATGTGTAGTGGAAAACACATTCGGGCGAGTTCTCCTTTAATATACCATATATACTCTCACATGTGTTTTTCTGTTGACTATTTTTGTGAGTACCGTATATATGTATGTGCATGATGCAGCATTGATGCCTGCTGTGTAAGATCAAGAGCTATGGACTTAGTTTGATGTGATGTATTGGTCAAATCAATAGAATCTCTCCACACTCCCATCCTTTTATTGGAGACAGTCGACACTAAGGGAGCAATCTGGGCAGGCTATCAGTCAACCTGTGATAACTGCCATGACTGCATGGTGTGCTGTGAGGTAGACTGAGACTGACGTTGAGGACTGTTCTGACACTGATGCTGAGACTGTGATATGTGTGACGATGACCCTGTCAGGTAACTCGATTCTATAACAGAACATGATGACAATGATCTCGCTGTTGATTCTCCCTACAGATTGTAATATAACTATGTATAAACATGTACTCAATAGCTGACTCCTCTACATCCCTGCCCAGCAGGCAGAGTGATGATTAGTGTTGGAGCCTTCATTATTTTGATTGTCTGTCAGTTGGAGTGGAGATGACCCATACATGTAGATCAATTGTCATGTCTTACTATAGTGAAGTCAGTGGCTCCATAAAAATACCAGATGTTCATGTTGGTAGCTGTTTGTCAACATAATTATGCCATACTTAGGATGTAGTACTCGTGTTGACAAACTTTATTGTTGATATATAAAATACTAATGGAGTTCCTGACAGGGTCTGTCCAGCCTTTTTTTCAATTTAGTTTGGGCACCCATAGCCTAGGTGAAGTGGAGTGTGGCAAGTCATAGTGATGTAGACTGCATTGCGAGACTGCAGAAAGCCATGGAAGCTTCAGGATTTTAATACAACTTGAACCTTGCAGGCTTGATATTCAGCAAAATTACTTGCGTCACTACTGGTTTCAGCATGTCTTGAAAAGAAATTTGCGGAAAAGAAATTTCATTTGCCCAATTGGGCGCCCAAACCTGTTAACTTATACATGTATGGTAAACCCTCTAATAATTCAATCACAGGAAGTGAAATTTCCCACCATGATATCAGTGGGTGATTAAATTTATTAGAACAGGAAGTTGACAAAATGGGTTCAAAATCAGGTAGATAATCCATTATTTCTTTATTGTTTCATTGATTTAGTGGATAATCAGATTTATTAGAACTGCTTTATTATTGAGTTTTGTTACCAAAACTGGGGCTTATTGAATTTTGATAGGGACATTCAATTATTGGAGAGATTAGCGTAATGGGTTCAAAAACAGCCCGGATCATGCCATGCATGTTGTATTACATGAAAATAATCAATGGCTGAACTAGATTCTGTCATGTTCTCCAACAACTGGACATGTGTACATGTATGTCTGACACTCTCAGCTCCATGTTTTATCCAGCAAAGTCGAAGATCTGTTTCCTCTTTGGGCTTAAAAGAATTAGAAGTACTGTTTTACCATGGGAATTCATGTGCAAAATTCAATCAAAAACTCAATTCCATCCTTCCATTGAAACTCATTCAAATTTGTACATTTTATCAGTAAAAAAACTACTTGTTTATGACAGATAAGTTTTACATGTTTTTTAGGGGATAAAAACAATAGGAAATGTGTTTAAAGTGGTGGCCAATCATGACAAGTACCAGCTATGTGTATAGTAATGTGAAATGTTAAAAACTGAAATCACTTAGTTTGAATGAAATATACTCAAATTTTGGAATTCTGTGAATCCTGATCTTACCGCTAGCACAGTAAGTTATAGACAGGGAGAGGGATATTAGTATTTGTGTCAGTTGTGTTTATGGAGTAACATACCATAGTGTTAGCCAGAGACCTGTCCAATAGACGTATTGTAGACTGTCCAAATTTGGCAAAATGTGATATTTGGACAGGCAGCTTTCAAATCCTGGCTAACACCTTGTGTAACATCATATACATGTACATGTACATGAAAACAATATTGTAAAGTAATGTTCTGTGAAGTGGAAGGAACAGGCACATTGTATTAATTAGAATTATTGATATTGCTGGTATTTCCAAATGGGACGAGCTAATCATCTTAGCAGACCTTTGTTTAGACCTATCATGCCTATTGGTTATATATATATCACCATGGTAACGGGCAGGTTCAAGGTTGACATGTTTGAACAGGTCACCTTGTACATTTCTCTAGTTCATTGATCTCCTCCACTGAGTCTACTCCAGATCTTGACAATGATCCACTTATCATATCATTAATGATCACATTTCTCATACATCACATGTATCTTATCTATTATTGATATCTCACATGCAATTGTAACTGTGTGAATGAAGCTCACCCAATGTTTGACATTTAGTTTTATTTACTTAGCATATGTGAAGTATTTAGACCTCAATAGCAGAATTTAAGATCCCCTGAGGCCTCCCATATAGAGCTTAATTTAATCCTAGCATTGTGCAAGTATTTGACCCCACTCTCCGGCCTCCTTTGAGCATATATATTTTTGTCTTTCTGGATATGCCATACATGTAGGCCAAAATAGAAAAAAATGAGTTTGTGGTAATCCTGCCTACCCATAAAAAAATGCCCCTATCTTTTTATTGGAATTTCAAGAAACACACACACACTTCTCCTTTATGGCACCATGAGATGGGGTCATTTGTAACTGCCGTCAGCAGCTGGAGTCTCCCTTTGTGACAACTTGGGGAAGCAGGTGTGTCTAACTTTTGTGACACCCTGGGGAAGCAGGTAACCCTCCTTCCTTTGTGGCACCTCAAGGAAGAGAGTCTCCTATTGTAACAATCAGCCTGGCCTGGAGAAACTGAAGCAGTTGTCTCCCTCTGTGACACCCTGGGGAAGCAGCCTGTCATTCTTCAGTTATCAATTTCAACCATTATGTGTACAGTACTCATTCAACACATGTTGCGTGTATGGTGTACATGTACAATTACATTTCAAAGTCAGAATCCCGTAATTTGTTTAAAACCATGTTTCCTTTTGTTTCGCAAAACTGTCGACACATGGCAGGTGACCTGTTGAGAAGCCAGCCGATTCACATCTCCACGAAACCAGCAACATATTTCACACAACAATGTCAACTGAAACAATTCAAAATGTCAACAAATTATAACCCTTCCGGTCACCAAATCAAATTCAGTCCTGCTTGATTATTAGTTCAAGTTCAAAAGATAAAAGGATACTTCCTACATATATATAATCTTCATGTTAATGACTTCATCACCCTCATCAGTGCCTGGTGGGAATCCACCAGTACACATGCACCTGCGACTATCCTAATCCAATGTTGTTCTGTACTGGGTAGGTTTTAACTTTTATCGTTATTTGTGGGAATCCAAACAGATTCTCGCAACCCAACTCTCGGGAGTCCATGGGAATCCCAAACTATCCTTTGTTTTTATGAGAATCTGTTGGATAATGGATTCCTATGAATTACTTTGCTTGGATGTTGATGGAAATTAATTTTCATGAATAAGCAACTGCTGAGCTGGTTTTGCAATTAATATGATGTGCGAGAATTATGGCATGCTAATCCAGTTCAGAAAGCTAGGCTATCAGAAAACATCATAAAGGAGAGAGAGGATTAAGGTTTAACGTCGCGTTCAGCAATATTTCAGCTATATAGATAAAGGGAGGTAACTGGGTATGGAAGATGCCGACTTTGTCAGTGGTGGTGGGAAATTACACCAAACTTCCTAAGAAGAGACCTGACGTAACATTTTATTGGTACCGTAGTTAATGTATGATTAGGCACATGCTGGGGCATGGTTTTGGTTTGATGCAGTGAATTATCAGGGCTGTAGTCAGAATATCGCTTTGATTTCAAAAGGGGCACAATGAGGGGGGGGGGGTTCGCTTCCATCTAAAAAGGGCATTTGTATGAGAAAATTTAATATTTTTTCCAAAAGTGGGGTTCAGACATGGGGGTTCGGGTGAACCTCTTGTATCCAGTTTGGCTATGGGGAGAATGGGCCCGACTGTTTCTATGTAGCATATTCACTTTCTGACCTGGATTTTTGTATCAGATTAATTGCCAACTCAGTGCAGAATCGTTTGGACCAACAAAACTACCTTGCACACATGACATAGTTAGAGAGACACAAGACTAAACCATCTCGATGATTGTCAGGGACGGTTCAGCTGTGCACACTGACATGTTACAATGCAGACTGTTTTCGAACAGTTGTTTTAAAGTTTCCGGTCATGTTTATGCACATGTAAGGGAGACTATGGCTCAGAAGGTGGCAGGTGAATGCCCAGTAAGGATTTCTCCTGTCGTCCCATGTTCATAATCTTATACATATTCAACTTGTTGCAGGGCCTGATCTAGACTTTTAGTTCGGGCATGCATGGACGCGCGTCGCAGAGTGTGGTGAGTTATAGTGAAATAGGCTGCGATGCGGGACTGTCAAAGCTAGCTCTGGGAGTATTAAATGGTCTAACCACAGCCTGACTTTTTTTTTTTATTGATTGGTTTACGGATCCGCCGACCTTCATTTTGCCAAAAGTGAAATAAAAATAAAATTGGATTTTCGATTTTTTTTTATTTCTGTCGTATCCGCCGATGTGTCACATTTGCTGACCTCTCTGTCGGAAGAATAAAAACATAAAATTCGGAATATTGGTCTCATTTTAATACTTGCTGTGCGTAAAACATCTTATATAAATTCTTCACGCTCGAGTTCGCACGAGTTCAACACTCTGCAGACATCTTGGTCTTGGAGGCGGGTTACTTCCCTTGGTTACAGTGGTGGTGGTTTCCGACTTCCATGTTACCTTCGGCTGTAGTTCGGGGACCAGACATGACATCATTTCAAC
Organism: Hanleya hanleyi; assembly: GCA_036873755.1. NCBI lineage: Eukaryota > Metazoa > Mollusca > Polyplacophora > Lepidopleurida > Hanleyidae > Hanleya > Hanleya hanleyi. Next base: position 21,211 of record JAVTVY010056697.1, on the reverse strand, counting down.
GGCGCAGTGTTTGAAGCCAAGATGGCGGGTTCGGCCTCGCGGTGGTTTTCACTGACGCTTAGACAGGACGCGACCGTCCTTTTCAAGGGCTTTGTCGGTCCAGTAACTGCTGGGACGGTGGGGGACTTGGTCTTGAAGGAGATCAGTGACAACTGACGACATATCTGCCGGCCTGTCTGTCCAAAATAACAGCAGGAAACATGACTTGTCCTGTCAACACCCCTATTGAAGTGTTGGTTTCACGCAAAGCGACTGATATTGTCGCTTGGTTGAAGGAAACGTCCGTCATTGATCTTTTGGTAAATGTCTTGTAATTATTACACTGGCTATTACCTGGATTTGACATATCATTTTTTTTTTTACCGCCCTCTCGTGTCTAAGAAGTTTGTCAGAAAGTAAAAATAAATAAAGTGTGGAGGCTTGATTTTATTTTTATTTTTTTTCCATCCTCCACCTGGACATTTTTGCCAGAAAAATCCGTAAACCAATTAATAAAAAAAAAAAGGCCTTATGGCACCCAAACCTATTGTAACAGGCTCAAAAACGACCTGGATCAGGCCCTATGTTATATGTTACTGTCAGCCCTACTGTGACGACCCTAACATGTGTTCACACACACCCTTTCATTACCCTGTTTACCTTCAATTTATCAATTAATATTATTTGTTCATGTTTCTTCAAGCACGACAGGTGAAAAGTGTGATCTCAACTTCTTCCAATTTGCTGAGTGAGTGCTTAAAATATCCCGTTTTCTTCCCTTCCCTGCTCAGTGCATGTATATCAATATTCGTCTGTCTGCATGTGTGTCTGTCCATCTATTTGTCTGTTCTTGTATGTATGACATAATGTTGTGCCTATGTTGGAGAAAATCCAAAGAACCTTTTGATTTATGGTAAACTGTCCGTGGAATACGTATTAAATTTATATTGTTGTTTACGGTGTTTATTGTTATATCCTGTTGTGGTAAGGTCACTGTTGTTCAGTACTATCCTAATGAGCAATTTGTGCAGGTTGCGACGCATTTGATCAGCAAAACTGTTCCATATCACTGCATTCTACATGTAAAACATCTAAGGGTCAGTCAATGTCACAATCCTAAAATGGCAAGGGGTGAGAGTGACATCACCAGTGACAGCGACACATTAATTGAGGTCTTTATAACAGCAGGGCCAATCGGTGATTTCAAGGCCTGATTGTATCAAAGAATAGTGTGGGTATCCCCATATTCATTTGATTGTCGAAATCTGTACTAAATTTAGAATCTATAAACAGAGTATGAAGAAAATGACATGGATTTCACATTCATTCGGTTATTTTGATAAATTATACGCATGATTTTGAATGATTTTTGTCAACTTCCTGTTCTAATAAATTGATCACCTCATAATTTTAAATTAGAAATTTTCATGTCCCGTGATTAAATTATTAGAGGGACGACTCATGTAGTATTAGTAGAGAAGAAATCAAAAAGACGGCTAAACAATCGATTGGGTATACCCAAGTAAATGTAGGAATAATTCTGTGAGACCATCACCCCAGAATTTAACTTGATTGAGAACATTTAAACTGAATGCATGTATGAAGAAAATGACATGAATTTTAATCCAAAATAGGTACATGTCGCCATCTTGAGGTTTTTCAAAAATCACATTTGTTCGAAAGAGAGGTCTTACCTAAATATCCATTTTCCATTATTTGTACATTTATATCATGTTATGTAACAAACACCAAGAAATATAATTTGGGATTGATAATAATTTGTGGCTGGTTTCTGATTAATAATACATGTATTGCTATGGTACATTAGTCATGAAGTATGCATGTTGTCCAGTGCTGTACTTGAAAGTCCAATTCCTTCATTGTATGCATGTTCATATTCACAGTAGATGGTGAATGGTTCACCATATTATACAAGTAATATAACCCAGGCTTGCTCTTGTGGTACAATAAGGCTAACACATGTATATGTATTCTTGCTGCCATATAATTATTTGCAATAATAAAATTAAGCACAAAATTATTGAATATTGCTTACTGCACATCTCCATATTTAGTAGTCATGAATCCTTACTAATCCTTGGCTTGCTGTATGCAAACTTCACTTTCGTTGGTTAGATTACCTGCTCATAGTGACACGTAATGACAACAAATGAACAATGCAATTCTATATTATATTACATGCAGCAATAATCAGTTTACCTAAGTACTGTAAATGTTTTATTATTTGTGGGACATTATCTTCTGCGGTTTTCGTGATAAAGGTTTTTCTGCGAATGTTAATTCCCATGAATATAACGTCCATTTAGTAGATAAAGTCTACAGCCTTATACACAGTACTGTAACACAATATTTTCATAGAAACTTCTTTCCACTTTCCTTAAGAGCACTGTTGTTATAGTTCCCACATGTAATCGGTCAAGTAATCCACAGATATTAAAATGAATGTTCTTTAACGGTTTTATCTGAGAAATGTATCAACATACATGTTATCCTTAGCAGATAACAAAACATCCAGTGAATTTGTTGATTTGGCAGATGGTCGGAACTAAACATAGTACTGGTCATCCCAACAAAGCTTGTGTCAATTAGCTCCCTGCTGGTCACAGTCATTTGAAACCTCTGATTAATTAAGAAATAAAGACCGAGGAAGAGGTTTCAAATTTCCCAGATAAACACCAGTTGGCACGAGTCCAGCAGTTTAGACCCCAGGCCGCAGACCGAGGGTCTAAACTGCTGGACGAGCGCCAACTGGTGTTTATCTCGGAAATTTGAAACCGATTTCCGAGGTCTTTATTTCGATTCGGACATGCACAATCGAATATTTCGATTCGGACATGCACAATCGAATATTTATTACGAAATTCTATTAAATTAGCTAAAATATGTTGGTGTATGCCTTTCACATTGATGAAAACTATTTTTGAATGAGGCGTCACATCCCAGCTGGTCAATGCGAACATTGTTGCAAACTGCGGGAAAGTATACATTTCGCGCGTGCTCACTATAGTTATCACCGCCAGACGACAACATCACAGCACTGCAGGTGTTCGCCGGTGTTTATCGGGAATTCAACACCACTTTCGGTACAATGCTATAACATTGCGACGGACTGGAGGTATGTTCGAATGTCTGTCTAAAACTACATGTACGTGTCACGTTATTTAATTTAAGTCAGCCTTTCCTATATGAGTGCTCCGTGATTATAATATTTCAGAGATTACAACTCAGTCATTTTTGGGACAGTTGGGTAGCCGTAAATACTCAACGCTCGACTGTTTTCAATAACAGCTGACAACAGAAAACAGGTTGTTAAATAAACCACCAATTTCTTGGTGGAACATCATTGTTGCTCCCCTGAAGATGGATTGAGAATGAAACCAAAAAAAGATAATTCCCCTGAATCATAAGGCACCCACTATATATGTACATATCCATGGGTTCCCAGGGATTGACCAGGGGTGTCGCTTCCCAGGTCATGGTAAGAATTTAAGGGCCTCAGCTCCTCAGACAGCTTATCATAAAAGGACTTACTCAGGCACTCGTGGGGTTTCTGGGTTATAGAAATAATAGGAGCCAAACTTTGTGATATGGCTGAAAGATTGTTGAATGCAACGTTAAATCAGGCTCGCTCACTTGTACAGAATAATGGAATAAGGTAGAGTCAGAGACTTGAAGTTGTACAAGAGGTATTACGTACAACAATGAGCAAATAAGATAAACAATTGGCCTTTGATTCACTTGCGTACTCTTGTACAGCAACTCTTAATTCATGGAATTTGTCACTCGTCTCACTTATTTCATACATTGTATGTCCACGTACATCTATCAGGAAGCAATTTTGAGGAGAGTGATTACTACGTATGAGGGGAGTAATTACTCCTCCAGCTTTGTTTCAGGTGCGATAATTCAGACACCAGCTTTCTATATCCCAATGCAGGCATTGACCTGCAATCAAATATAAGGTGGTTGATGAACAGTACGGAGCTATGTTTTAGCCCAATTTTATATTGTCTGTCTATCCGTCTATGGGGTGGTGGGGTTCATTCCCTGTACTATATTAACAAACTTTCGTGTGTTCCCTGGAATGTTGTCAGACTTGTTTTTAAAACAGGTTAATTGATGTATGGATAATTGGTATTGTAAGGTGATTGACTTTGTTCGGTGTACCTAAATGGTGGACAAGTTGATTGGATATGTGTATCTGTTTGGTGGACAAGTTGATTTGATATCATATGTTCAAAAGCGAGGCAGAAAAGTTAATTGTATGTGTGTAAACATGTGGGGGACAAGTTGATTGGATATGAGTAACTGTGTGGTCGACAAGTTGATTGGATATGTGTGAATGTTTTTGAGGACCAGTTGATTTTATGTGTGTAAATGTGTCATGTACAAGTTGATTGGATATTTGTAAATGTGTGGTGGACAAGTTCATTGGGTATGTGTAAATGTATGGCGGACAAGTTGATTGGATATGTGTAAACATGTGGTGGACAAGTTGATTTGATAAGTTTAAAAGTTTGGCAGACAAGTTGATTGGATATGTATAATATGTGGTGGACAAATTGATTTGATAAGTTTAAAAGTTTGGCAGACAAGTTGATTGGATATGTGTAAATATGTGGTGGACAAATTGATTGGATGTGTATAAATGTGTGGTGGACAAGATCTTTGGGTATGTGTAAATGTATGGCGGACAAGTTGATTGGATATGTGTAAATATGTGGGGGACAAGTTGATTTGATAAGTTTAAAAGTTTGGCAGACAAGTTGATTGGATATGTGTAAATATGTGGTGGACACATTGATTGAATATTTGTAAATGTGTGGTGGACAAGTTCATTGGGTATGTGTAAATGTATGGCGGACAAGTTGATTGGATATGTGTAAATATGTGGTGGACAAGTTGATTTGATAAATTTAAAAGTTTGGCAGACAAGTTGATTGGATATGTATAAATATGTGGTGGAGAAATTGATTTGATAAGTTTAAAAGTTTGGCAGACAAGTTGATTGGATATGTGTAAATATGTGGTGGACACATTGATTGGATGTGTATAAATGTGTGGTGGACAAGTTCATTGGGTATGTGTAAATGTATGGCAGACAAGTTGATTGGATATGTGTAAATATGTGGTGGACAAGTTGATTTGATAAATTTAAAAGTTTGGCAGACAAGTTGATTGGATATGTTTAAATATGTGGTGGACACATTGATTGGATGTGTATAAATGTGTGGTAGACAAGTTGATCGTATATGTGTATATGTGTCATGGACAAGTTGATCAGATATCAGGCGTCGAAATAGTCGGGTGTCTACCTGTCGCGGACAGTCAGATTTTCCAGCTGACAGGTAGAAAAATAATCTGGCTGTCGCAAGCGACAGGTGCAAAATTCATACCCACCCTTCATATATTTTGTGGAATAACCTGAACCCAGTTTCAATCAAAAGAAAAATTTCCTAACCGGTATAGTTTTCATTTGTTTTTGCCCGACGACAAGGTGTTTACGCCATCCCATTCCACTATTCAGAATGTACGACTCTCCAAACTCTGGTAGTTTGGTATTAAAAGCCCTTATCATGGGAGATCATCACGACCATCTGCGAATAGTCGACCGTTGGAGAATGACAGACACTAATGATGACGTTCTATGGCAATATGTTGTAGCACGTGACCAGTTTATGCGTTCCTGTCAAACTGTTTCCGCTGTCACCGACGCCAAATTAATGGAGCGCTATTTGAAAAGGAGCTTGAGTGACAGTCAGCGAGATGAGCAACAAGGCAGTGCGACTGCTGGGGCGAGTTCTCTGGTCGAAAATTGTTCCGATGTCGATCAGCCTACAGACAGTAGTACCGGTCACAGCAGTGGAAATGCAGATCGTCATACTAGCAGCAAGCGCAAGTAACGCGTGTTTAAATTTGGGGAAAACTGGAAGGGCGAGCGCCCGTGGCTTAATTCTGACAAAGATAAAGGCCGAATGTGGTTCTCGTACTGCAGACAGTTTAAATCAGACAGTGAGAGCAACAAATTTGTTGTTGGTTGTGAATCACTTAGACTAGAAAACGTGCGGTCCCATGAACAAAGTGTAGACCATAGATACTGTTACACAGCCTTTTTGAACTCCGTGAAGAAACGCTCAGAACAGCCTTTAGTAAAAGCAGTTATGAGAATGGAAATGAAGAAGCTGTTTACTACTGCTTTCTACATTGCCAAAAATGAGTGCCCATTCTCAGATTTCCCCCGCTTGAATGAACTACAAACTGTAATTTTTAGAGGATGTCACACTGACAGTGAAACATATGTATCTTTTGAGAATCATTATAACAGTGATAAGCAGGCAAGAAATTTCATAATCTACATAGCTGATAGCTACTCCGATTCAGATGATAATGATTGAAAATTAGAACAAGGACAAATTTTATCATACAATGTAAATTGACCATGTGTTACAGTGTGCTATTGGCAATACATCATACATGTATTAATACATCATACATGTATTAATACATCATACATGTATTAATACATCATACATGTATTTCGCATTCTTTGTACATGTACCATAACTGGTCAGTAAAGAAATACAGACAACAAATTATGTTTTATTTCATGATTTATTCAGGGTAAACTTGTTGTTTCTCTCTTATATCGCTCCACTTGAGCATTGGTATTATTGCACAGGTTGATCTGGTAGGAGACGGGTAGAAAAAAAGTTACCTGTCGCCTGGGACAGGTAGAAATTCTGAACTATTTCGACCCCTGGATATGGGTAGATATGTTGGTGGACAAATTCATTGGGTATGTGTAAATGTATGGCAGACAAGTTACTTGGATATGTGTAAATATGTGGTTGACAAATGGATTGGATGTGTGTAAATGTGTGGTGGATAAGTTGATCGGATATGTGTAAATTTATGGCAGACAAGTTGATTGGATATGTGTAAACATGTGGTGGACACGTTGATTGGGTATGTGTAAATGTATGGCCGACAAGTTGATTGGTTATGTGTAAATGTGTGATGGACAAGTTGATTGGATATGTGTAAACGTGTGGTGGACAAGTTGATTGGGTAAGTGTAAATGTATGGCCAACAAGTTGATTGGATATGTGTAAATATGTCATGGGCAAGTTGATTGGATATGTGCAAATGTGTGATGAACAAGTTGATTGGATATGTGTAAATGAGCGATGGGCAAATTTATTGGGTATGTGTAAATGTGTCCTGGACAAGTTGATTGGATATGTGTAAATGTATCGTAAACAAGTTAATCGAATATACAGGTGTAAAGCCGTGGTGGACAAAGTGATTGGATTTGTAAATGTATGGCGGACAACCTTCATATTGGCCAATGGATATAAAGTGGGATATGTTGCACTTGTGTCTACCAGCAGCTGTGGTTTGATGTATATTTTATTTGTGTTTGTACTTTATTTGTGTTTGTAGCAGTAGTACGCAGCTCAAGGCTACATCTTCTCCATATGATTGTGTTACGAATGATGCCTCTTTCGCCTTCCCACGAGTGCCAAATATCGCAGTGATCCCTGTGACGCCAGGGTTGGACCACGATATAGAGGAGCTCCTCCCAACATTTCAGCGGGTCAGCGTCAGTGGAGAAGACACCAGTGGGGTAAGAATTCACTTCAACTATTTTTATATATCTCAGTTCAAGAATTCTGCTTCCGTTTGTTCACTCAGTGTTACATGTATATGTACATGTGAAGGATAGTCATGAAAATTCATGGTATTTGCATTCTCATGGCATTGTATGCCTCCTTCTGTCCGATATACCCTCTGATTGCATTGAGGTTAAAAATATGATATGTAGCTATTGTGCAATCGTCCATTATCCAGATGGAAAGGAGTGGTCTCAAAATATCACAGTTAAATTAGGGATGTTACAAAGTGTGCTATTTTCAGCTGGTTGAGAAAATACATGTAACTTGTTCAGACATCTATATTTGAAGCATTTTCCATACGTTCCATTTTCGTATCTCTCATATGCAGAAACACACTTGCTGCTGTGAAACAATCAAAATCGATGAAGACAATGTTCATGCTTGCCACATTTTTGACCCAAATTAGTCAAAGTGGCAGATCAGGTGGCTACCAACTCCGGCAGTTGGAGATTGACTATGTGTACATTCAATCCCCCTATCAAAACCGAATCATCCTTAATTTTGGGGAAAAAATTCAATGGGTTTTAATAAATTTGACCATTGTCTAAAATCATTCAAATAACAAAGAAATAATCTGCATATCTGCATGATTTTGGACCATTTTGCCAATTTCTTGTTCTAAGAAGTTTGATCACCCCCAGATTTTATGGTGGGCAATATTATATCCTGTGATTAAATTGTTGGAGGTCCTACCACAGGCCTGCACAAATTTGAAATCTAGGTACATGTGACCCGAAAAAGGTTATCCCAAAAAACTTCCAAGTAACCTTTTCCTCTTCACGTAACCCAAAAACATGTTTCCTTTTTGGGAGTAACCTATGTAAGAAGTTTAATAATTCCATGTGTTATGCCAGCCACATACTGTTTCACTGAGCTCATGACAGCACCCCAGAGACTGCAATGTTTTGGCCTTCTTTTCGATTGCTTCCAACATGTAGTTTATGCTTCATATACATGTACTGCAGTTGTTTAATGTCAACAGGTAAAATGTTTTGTGAATGGTCATTTTTTTAAAGCTTTCATGGAAACAGATTCACTCTTCTCATGTCCAACTTGATCCGTCATTTGTGTGAGTGATCAACTTGATGAGTCCACACATCACACATCCAATCAACAAGCGGCTAGTATCCTCTCACTGAGACAGACATTATATCAATTTTCACGTGAACAGACAAATGGTTAAGTGGGACTTTATCTGCCTGAGCATTGCATAAATGAAAGGATCGTTGGCGCAATTTGTGCAGCCCTGTACCAAATGCACTTTTGAAGCAAGCTTGGTTTATTGTTGAGATGTTGGGCAGCATTGTACCATTACAACATGAAGGTGTGCATGAACTCATTAGTATATAAAGGTCTTAGATGATTGTTGAACTGTCAGACTTAAAAAAATGGAAATCGTTGCTTCCTCACTTGGTGCTCAGCAGTAAGAGGATAGATCAAGGACTATTTGGCCCAGTGTCAGGACAATGTGACTTGGTGGAGTATCATATTCAAATCTGCCTATGACCTGGCACCTTGATGAGACAGAACTTGATAAAGGTGACATTGGGATCACTCTGTAACATGTTTGTAGGCACCCGCTGTCGTGATATCACTGAAAAATTGTTGAAATTGATTTTAAATCGGACACACTCCTTCCTCTTAGGTGCCGCTGAAGGACTTACAGCATGCATCTAAGAGCCTGGTGAAGGCATTGTTGATCCGGGAGAAGTATATGGCCCTCTCACAGCAGAGTTTCCCCAAGGTCACGGCCAGATTCCTCCAGAGTCTACAGGATGAGCAAGAATTCAAGGGCATGTTTGAAGATCTCGGCTTCGAGGACAGAAAGCTCATTGAAGGTATGTCAGCAGCTGGTACTATCTTTCTATTTGTAGCGAATACTTCTCGAGACCAATATAAATAGTATGGAAGATAATATCCATTTGGTAACAGGACATTTGGGCATGCAGCATTTCAGTAAATTATCTCTAAAATCTTCCTTGTATCGCTATACATTGTACACTGAAACCCGTGTCAGTTTTGACAGGATTGTGGTTAATCTAAATGTTCAAAATGCTCCAAATGGAAGTATTGGGACCATGGATAATGGCAGTATTTAGAGGTTGGTCGGTTTATCCAAGGGTCAGTATACACAGGTTTCGCTGTACATCAAAACTCATAATTTAGTTTCTTGTCTAATTATAACTGCAGATCCATGTGGAAAAAAATAATTACTGAAATGTCACGTGCTGAAACATCGACCAAAATGTTGATTACCCAAATCTCGTGTGCTGTGGATTCATACACATAAATCTACTGGAATATGATTACAGCTTTTCTCTAATTGCTGAATTAATGTAATAGTTATCTTTTTGTCATGGCTGTTTGAGTATCCATGTGGACATAGACTAACTTTCATCTCAATTTATGGTAGCATGACTGTATGGGGTATTTCAACACTTGTACACACTCTCGTGCCAAATTTTGTATCAGAATGACTGGTTAAACATGTTCGTGTTGCAAGGGTTCTTCCAAATACTCCCTGCACATTTTACTTGAAAACATACAGAAAAGCTGTGTGAACAAGTTGATATATTTTTTAATGTAAAATGACATGAAAGTGAATTTTTTAACACAATAAAACAGATGTGGTGAAAACCGTATGAAAGCCATAAACCTCTGACCTGTGATGTCAGTCTGCTGTAAATGAGTATTGTATCGACTTCTGAGTTGTGTGGGACATCCTTTTGTGATGTACGTTGGACAACAATTGGATATGACATCATCATGACATCATGGTGTTACAAGAGAAATGTGACCTAGAACATTCACTACGATTGCTCGGTATGATTGATCATAAACACGACTCTGATGTTATGGGTGAATAGGTCACAGAGTTTGCCGTTTCAAGCAGGCATTATATTTGGGGGCTTAAAGTGTTTTCTTTTAAAACTTTGACCACTCCCAAAAACTGTTATAAAATGTCAAATATACCATCTTACAACAATTCAGCACCAAAAAATTATGGCTTTTGAAACCATATGTTAGGACCTTTCAATGGCATGTAGAACGTTGACACATCACTACCTTTTTGAAGCTCAAGAGAATATTATCTCGCTGCACCTATTATAGCATGGCAAATTTTATGGAATTGTCTTCATGTTTGTTTCTGGCCAAGTGTTGAAATATTCTCATGTAACACTAGAAACGTTCTTTTGCTGTTAGTTGGCAAACATGGTTCTGTTTGTATGTTTTTTTTCTGTTCTTTAGACGATGGAGTTTCTGGTGTGATGTACTATGACATCAGAGGTATTATCTTGCCTAGACCTGTGTTTGTTTTTGTAACACTCTGTGTGCACTAACCCTGTTACAACACCCAGTATGACTAGCCAATTTGAGTTCAGTCTTCACTCCCAATATCCTAAATGCTAAAATACCCAGTTATTGAGGGTTGAAGGGTTTTTTTAAAAACATGTTCTATAGGCCTGAAACCTGATGACGTTTTATCCCACTTCTATCCCATGATGCAATGCACGGTCATGACAAATGGCAGGTGGAGATCATAATAATGCTATTCAGTTACCCTGCCATCCCCCTCATGTAACACGACTTCAGTTTAATTGCTGACACGAAATCCATGGACTGGCAAAGCCTGACGAACATGTCTTGTAAGCTATAATTGATGTTTCGGGTTTCATCGAGACTTTGGGGCACCTGTACTGTGTGTTGACAATGAACTTGAGGACAATTTAGCATGTGATTGAAAAAGAGATTAAGCGTCATCAGGGTTTAGGTCTATTGTCTTTCTCATAATTCTGTAGAACAAAGGGTATCCTAGGTCTTAATTTAAGGACTGCTGATCGTAACCTCTTGACAGGATACCATGAAATCTACACTGGCAACCTATTGCATGCAACCTAAAAACAGGTAACCACCTTAAATTGATGCCTGTATTTGTGAATATACTCAGCTATGTTTATGGGAGATGTTTCAGGTGCAGTAATGACCGAGTCATGATAACCTGGAATATCTGTTGTTTTCATGCTCCAGTGGTTCCAGACGTCCACAGTTGGGTCAAGTTGGGTAGTAGTTGTCACAGGTCTCCTTTGCTTAATATTAAGCGAATATCCTCATGAAGTATAGCCTAATTCGGAACGGGTTTTATCTCCCTTTATTATTCCACTAGAGGCGCCTTTGTGCAAGAAACTTCCGGTAAATACCAAAGGCCCTCAGATTTGTTTTTAGTAATTAAGGCTGCCGCATAGCGCGCAGCCTTATTGCATCAGCTTGGTCTCATGGGGGCAAAAATCGCCTTGTCCGCAAGATTGCGAAAAAACAAAGCAGAGTTGAGACTTACCGTCACAGGGCCAAGTGTGGAGAAGATATTGAACTAGAAATTCGTAACAATTTGGGCTGTCTCAGATAAACGGAAGTCTGTGTTTCAAGCCCAAATTGTTCACCTAAAATTCTCAACCGGAAGTTCAAAATCCAAAATCCAAAAAGAAAAACTGCGCGGGAACGTCTTTGCGCATACTGCAAAATGGGCTCTCGCGAGACTTTTACGAGAGCTGCTTGAAAGTGGTCTCCCTTTATGTAATTGATCTGCTCGTTGAGGGCGCTGTGGTTAGCGAATGTTTGAAAGGCAAAACTAATGGATAAATAAAAAGAACTGCACCAGATTGACTGGCACGATTGTTCAGCCTATATTACTATCGACTGTTCATGCCTGGCAACATCAATTCGATAACCATTTGCGTACACTTCGCCATCCATAAGTCTTACCGTGTATAGATGACCGAGATGGTTACACGTTGTTCGATAACTAAACCAGAACAAGCGGAGTGATTCCTACGTTTTATTGTTGTGGAGAATAAAAGCTGAATAAAACTTTGTCACTGAGTATTTTAATCGGAAGAAAATCGTGCTTGCCAACACGGGCAGCTAACACATGAACATGAACGCACAGGCAGCAGTCCTTGATGGGTTGAGGGGAGCGGAAAAGGTGGAGGGAGCGGAATATTTGTCCTCTGATATACAAGGACTGCTACCTGTGCATGAACGTTGCGTTGCCCGTGCCGATTTTGACTTGCTCCAGACACGCTAACGTAGCACTCGCGAGTTGAGCTAGTGAAAACAACAACAACAACAATTATTTTGCTTGATTATTTGTCACGACAATTCAAAATTTTCATTTGGGAACTCGACTTATCTCTTGAAGAAGTCAATATTTATCCACTATAACAGCCGAGAGTCAACATCCATCTTACATGTAGCTTGCTGAGGGCATTTCACCTTTCACTTAACACTGCCCTTAGCTTAACGCTATGATTCGGCATGTATTCCACACGGTGCCACCTCTCAGCTGCAAAGGACATATTTCAAAAAAATAAAATCGGCGACAGTTCACAGGAAAATGACATGCTTTTTATTTTGTGATAGGGGCATTTCGAGGCCCACCAAGGGATCATTTCAGTCGATGGCTTTCTGGAGGTGTGTCTTCGTTTTATGAATGTGATTGCGCCGTTGTCGGACCTCACGGGACCAATCGGATGTGACCAATTGGGAAATGCCCTAATATACTTAGATATCACCCATTACTGCATGTCTATGAGCAGAAGTTTCTACGTATGATCGTGCCATGCGTTAGGATGATGATCAATATCATGAAGTGAGGACATTGATCTTGGCAATGCAGAGCTAGAGGAAGGAGATAAATTTGTCAGTGTCATCAACGTCTCCCGATCTATAGAGAAAAAAAAACATTAACAAAAACGTGTGTTCAGATTCTACAATGCCTTAAAAAAATGGAGAAACTAGTTGGAATACATGACAGTATGGTAATAAAAAAAAGTTTCAGTAGGGGTGACAAGCTGAAGTACCAGGAAGACAAGTAAAAAAATAGCTACTTCTGGACGGTAACTTTCAAAAACCTGAACGGATTCTTTGCAGATTTGGTATGTGGATAACTTTGCACAGGATATCACTCGAGATTGCTTTCCATGCTGGGTACTGAATGTTAAGGTTCCAAGACAAATCAGTAATTTCTACGTCGGTGGACTTCAGACGCTCTGGTTTTCATTGAAATTTTCTCTGAAGCATCAAATTAATTAATGGAATAAATTACCAAATTATTGTACTTCATACATTTCATCCTGTTATGACTGTCAAAGGTAACTAAAGCATAACCATGATCAAATAACACAACCTATACACATGATCAAATTTTGGGAAATAGGAAAAACTATGTATTTCTAAAGATCACAGTCAAACATCAAAACCATAAAATCACACAGATAATGGCAGCCTTACGAAGTCCACGAGTTCTAGTTAATTAAAGAATATTAACCATGTGACTGGTGTATATGGAAGCTATACAATCATATGTACAAAATACATACAGATACATGTATTTCCCCTCAGAATAGTTTTTCAAACAAATAATCTAAAACAGTTTCTCAATCTATTATTATGCCCCACCCTCTAATTAGAGGGGGGGGGGGCATATTGCGATCGCTTTGTCCGTCCGTCCGTACGTACGAATTTCTTGTCCGCGCAATATCTCGGTTAATATTCGATGGACAGGATCAAAACTTGCATGGAATGTGGCCAGTACCTCGTAGTTGTGCAGCGTAGAGCTTTTTCCGAGTTCCGATATAATTTACAGGAGTTATGAGCTTTTTACTGAAATCTCTGTGAATGGCCCGGGCTGGATCTTGGTTAATATTGTATGGACAAGTATGAAATTTGCGTGATATGTGATCAGTGCCCCACAGTTGTGCAGCGTAAAGTTTCTTCCTGTTTCGCTTATATTTTCAGGAGTTATAGCCCTTTGTTCCTGAAATCTTCGTGAATTGAGACTTGTACGGGCTGGATCTCGGTTAATATTGTATGGACAATTATGAAATTTGCAGGATATGTGGTCAGTGCCCTGTAGTTGTGCAGCATTAAGTTTCTCCATGTTTCGCGTATATTTTCAAGAGTTGTAGCCCTTTCTTCTTCAAATATTTGTGGATTGGGACTTGTCCAGGCTGGATCTCGGTTAATATCGATGGACATTTATGAAATTTGCAGGATATGTGGTCAGTGCCCTGTAGTTGTGCAACATGAAGTTTCTCTGTGTTTCGCATGTATTTTCAAGAGTTATGGCCCTTTTTCTTCAAATCTTTGTGAATTGTAACTTGTCCAGACTGGATCTCGGTTAATATTGTATGGACAATTATGAAATTTGGAGGATATGTGGTCAGTGCCCTGTAGTTGTGTAGCGTGAAGTTTCTCCATGTTTCGCATATATTTTCAAGAGTTATGGCCCTTTTTTTCAAATCTTTGTGAATTGGGACTTGTCTGGACTAGATCTCGGTTAATATTGTATGGACAAGTATGAAATTTGCATGATATGTGGTCAATGCCCCATAGTTGTGCAGTATGAAGTTTCTCAGCTTTCGGTTATATTTTCAAGAGTTATGGCCCTTTGTTTGTCAAACCTAAGTGAATGGGAAAAATTTATTTGTCCAGGTTGGATCTCAGTCCATAACCGATTTGGACCAGGAAAATGGCTATATAAATATATGGTACTCTACATTGCAAAGCAGGTCCTGAAGTATGAAATTGTCCCAAAAAGAATGAATGGGGTGCACAATTCAAAGTTCACTGATCAACACAATATACTCCCAAGGAATGTAGGTCTCATAACCAGGTCACATTTTCAGATTTGGCGAAATCCCCAGCAACCATCTTGCATCAAAACATTGTATTATCACTTGTTGGTCGATATTTGGAATATGTAGGTCTATTATGCGAGGCATGGCAAAAAAAGTGACTGAAACAGAATATTTCCTACGCTGTAAAACTTACCTTCACATACCTTATTGCTATCGTGTTCCTACGCGATTGCCCCATTGTAAAACCTTACCACAGAACCAAAAGAAATAGTCCCTGTAATGCCCCAATGCCCATGCGCGAGTACCCAGAATCCTCTCTGTCTGACCACGTCACTTCCTTCTTTCCTCTACAATCATAGCGGTCAGACGTAGTTCCATTGTGCTCCCGTAAAAGTTTCAAGATCTACATCTGTAATACCACGATATTCCTTACTCGTTACCTTGGATTACCTACGGAGATTTCCTGGGATATTACCTTGAGAGAGAAGAAGGAATATTACCAAATTCCTTGGATTCGAGACCTACCTGGACTTCAAACATCGTCAGGGAGTATTATCGAATCATAATAAAGATGGCGTCCGTGTTTTGTGTTGTATGTGGACGATCCAAACCCATGACGGATCCGCATTCAGCTTGTCCGCCGTGTAGAGGGATCTGGTGCGATCAATATGCCAAGTGTGCAGAATGCGAGCTATGGGCCGACGATGTATTCCAACGATATCTTGTCGGTTCATATGCCAGTGAAGTTTTGCCCCCGCCCGGCTTCGATTGTGCCGAGAGCTTGGTCGGCTCTCCGTCTCGCTCACCTGTGAACGAGCCGGACGAGTCTGCCTCTCTTGATATGTCCGTTACGCAGGATATGAGTGTAACTCCATCTAGTAATTTGCCGAATGTAGTCAGTATTTCTCCTCCTCCATGTGCAAATTCTGTTTCAGGGACCAAGATGGCGAACAAAGATGGCGGACATCCCGTAGGTAAGTTACTGCACGGGACGTCCTTGACCTTGACGGCCAACTTTGATCCGACATCTATGACGTCACTTCCGACTGAGGGTCCCCTGTTTCGGATTGTCAATCCGGAGACTGTGACTTCCGTGGTCAAGGGCTCGTCACTTCCGGAGAATCTGTCTTCATCTCGGCGCAGCTCATCTACGTCTATACCAACTACGGAGATGTCAGCTGTTCCAGCGTCCGTAATATCACCTCGCCCAGTGCAGTCTACGGTGATTATTACACCCGTTTCCGGTTTTCCTGCGTCGGGTCATTCCCTACTGAATGTTCCCAGGCTGTCCAGGGCACCTTTACAGCAGCCTTTTGTCAGCTCCCCCGCAGCTTGCTCAACCGGACCAGCGTCAGCGTGTGCCTGTGTCCAGTTATGACTTCCGGCCAACGGTAGCTCCGAGTTTCTCGGATGCTTATATGCAACCATTGACTTCATACCTTCCGGTATCATCGTATCACATCGGAACTTCCGCTCCTGTTTCTGCGCATGCTCCGATGTCGGCTACTTCATCCTACTATAGGACTGCCTCTGCGTATGATGTTCCTGCCTATCCATCTGGTTATGGGGTTCCGGGTCATTCATCGATGTATGACACGAGAGTGACGTCATCGATGAACAGACTTCCGGTTACGTCATCGATGTATAGCAGATCGGCTCCCTATGCTGCACCGCCGTACTCTCCGCTTCCTGTACGCAGTGTAGTGTATAGGCCTACTTCATACCCTTCTGTGGCTTCTGTAGTCCGACCTATTGATGTACCACGTCGTGTGTTTCCTACTGCACGTATTCCTACACATCCGACTTCCGGTACATCGGGTGCTCACTTCCGTTCTCCCTCTCCTAGGCCTGTCAGATATGCTATGCCATATCATGCACCTATACCGAGACGACAAGTGAGGGTTGCTCACCCACATCTGCCTAGATACCCAGCTAGGCCGGCGATGTCCCAGTATGCGGCTGCTTCCGGTTCTGCCTTACTTCCCCCTTCTGATAGGCAGTGTCCTCCAGCAACATCTATTCCTGCCAGCCTCTCCGATAGGTTTAATAGATTGTCTGCTGACTTCGCAGCCCTACAGCGTGACATGTTGATGCCTCCTCCACCATCTCCTACACCACTTCCGGTGCCCGAGTGGGCTGGCTATCAACCTCGCCCCGTATCATCAGGGAGGCCGACTTCCGGTTCCCATCCTCAGCTACCACTTGATCTCTCGCAGGCTAGTAGACCTACACCTCCTTCGTTTGTGCCCAGGTTTACCCCTGTGAATCCCGGGACAGTGAATAACGCTGAGACGGAAGCGGAAGAACGGACTTCCTTGTTCGATGCTGATCCGGACCTCGCTGCGTCCAGTTACTCTGATACACTGGCTCGCCTTTATGAGTTGTTTCCGGATATGACTCCTCCGCCAATTGTAGAATCCAGAAGGGTTACTGCGATGTCTGATCTCCGACAAGAGCCGTCACATCGCACGTCACTTCCGCCTTCTAGAGCTGTTTTTGAATGTGCTGAACGCATGCGGGACGCCTTCTCACTTCCTAAGACCCAAGATGAGAGGCAACGACAACAGGAGTCTAGATCTCTTTTTAAGAAATCTACTGGTGTCTTCCCGCTGGAGCGACCCGTGTTCCGGTCGTATTCAGTACACGGCTCACCTTGGCATGATCGAGCAGCAGTCCAGGAACCGGAACTCGATCAGTTTCTTGGAGTCTCTCCGCCGAAGAAAGACATTCCTCTTTCTGTTCGTCAGATGTGTCTACTGGAGGACACTTCTAGACAGGAGGTAGCGATTCCTTCCCATCTCGATTGGTTTCTTTACGCCATTCGCACGATTCTTAATCGCATACCCCAAACGTCACCTTCCGGTTACGTATCTGTTCCGGTGGATGACGTCAACCTGATGAAGGACTTCCTGACGGCAGCTGCGTGTGCAGACGCGGACTTGATGGCATCCTCAGTCTTCATGTCCGCTATGTTTGTACACTTAAGGCGTCTTGCACTGTTTTCGGCCCTGCCTACGTATACCCCGGCCAGTGTGAGATCGACCTTAAGGGAGCAGTCCCCCGCCTCAGGACTTCTGTTTGCCGGTGTACTACCTGAGCTGCAGAATGAAATGTCCGCTGCCAGGACCACACATTCTTACTTTGGTTCGCAACAGAGGAAGCGATCGGCCCCCGAGGCCGCGACGTCATCTTCCTCGGCCCCGAAGAAAGCTTCATCTTCAAGTTCTTCTTCCGGGGCTGGTGCCAAGAAGGATGTACCCTCCTCTTCGAAATCCGGCGGAGGTTCGAAGGGAGGGGGGAGCGGCCACTCTAAACGTGGTGGCGGAAAAGGGAAGTCCGCCAGAGCTTCCAAGAAATGAGGACACGGGCCATGCAGATATGCTTTCTGCATGGCGAGACCGCACGTTGCCGCCGTTCCCAATTCCACCAGATCCGGCGCTTCCGGTAGGCGGGAGACTTGTAAGGTTTTGGAGGAATTGGGAGGCAATCCAGGCGGATTCGTGGGTGTTGAACACCCTACGTCATGGGTATCGGCTGGAGTTCGCCACAACTCCCCCGTTGACTACGTCACCCAGGGCGTCTCGAATTCCAGTGCGTCGGGAGCACCTGATGGAGATTCAGAGGTCCGTGGACAAGTTGGTAGTGAAGGGTGCAGCTATAGAACTTCCGCCAAACGATCTGTCCCCGGGCTTTTATTCTCCGGTGTTCCTGGTCCCCAAGAAGAACACCACCGAAATGCGTATGGTTATAAACCTGCGTCGGTTGAACAAGGACTTCTTGGCCCCGCCTCCTCATTTCCGGATGGAGTCGTTCCGGTCTATTCGTTCGGCTCTGTTACAAGGGGATTGGATGACGTCTCTCGACCTCCAAGATGCATATCTGCATGTTCCGATCTACAGGGCTCATCACAAGTATCTGCGCTTCCTGGTTGGCAACCGGAAGTTCCAGTTACGCGTGCTCCCTTTCGGACTATCCACATCCCCTTGGGTCTTCACCAGAATTTTCAACCCGGTGGCGTCATTCCTGCACACGAGAGGTCTCAAGTACCACTTCTACCTCGACGATTCCCTACTACGGAATCAGTGCAGGGAGGAACTCCGCAAGGACACCAATTTCGTTTGGGAGGTCCTTGTTGCTCTGGGCTATCTTCCTCACGAGGGCAAATCGGAGTTGACACCATCCCAGTCTCGAGTCTTTCTCGGAGTTTCCTACGACACCCTTTCAGCGTTAGCGAAACCTCCGGAAGACCGCTGGAAGAAAATTCTGACGTCGGTGCCGACGTTCCTGTCAGCATCGCACAGACGTGCTCTCCAGTTCGCTGCAATTATCGGCCTGTTAACATCAACTCAGGATGTAACACCTCGAGGTCGGTTGCAGCTTCGGCCGTTGATGATGCACCTCAACAACCATTGGCCGAAACGGCACCTGAATCCTACTGTCCCTGTGACAGAGGATGTCAAACGTCTCCTATGCTGGTGGCTGCAGCCGGAGAACGTGATGATAGGTGTCACCTTCCTACCCTTTCAGCCGTCCCGTCAACTGTTCACGGACGCATCGATGGAAGGATGGGGAGCACATTTGGGTTCGAGGTCAATATCCGGCTTGTGGAACGACAGCCAGAGGAAGCTACATATCAATGTATTGGAGTTCCAGGCCGTAACCCTGTCCATACAGAGATTGCTTCCAGACCTCAAGAACCAACGCCTGTTAGTAGCAACGGACAACACGACAGTCCTTGCCTACATAAACAAGCAGGGAGGGACTCGCTCTCCCCAACTGCTGGATCAAGCACAGAAATTCTTCAGCCTATGTTGGGACAACGGAATTTCTGTGCGAGCTCGCCACATTCCCGGTCATCTGAACGTCTTAGCCGACGCACTGTCCAGACCGAATCAGATAATAGCGACCGAATGGCAGCTCCACGAAGACATCCTAGCCCAGATGTCTCGGATATGGGAGACGCCGAACGTAGATCTGTTCGCCACCCGTTGGAACCATCTACTGCCGGCCTATGTGTCTCCCGTTCCGGATCCAGCAGCCCTGGCAGTCGACGCCCTGTCTTTGGACTGGTCCGACATGATTGCGTACGCCTACCCGCCGCCAGCAATCTTGTCACAAGTCCTCCGGAAGATCCAAGCACAGCCGTGCGTGGTCTACCTTGTGGCTCCGTGGTGGCCCACTCGCCCTTGGTTTCCAGACCTGATGGATCTTCTCATAGACGTGCCTCGTCGGCTGCCGCTTTGGTGGAACCTGCTTCGTCAGCCGAGATCCAGCCTGTATCACTCAAATCCCGGTCTACTTCAACTGACCGCGTTCAAGTGCTCCAGCATCAGCTCGTTGAGGCTGGATTTTCTGTCGAAGCGTCCGAAAGGATGGTCCGGTCCACCAGAGCATCAACGACTGCGGTGTACCAGAACAAGTGGAAGTCCTTCGCTACCTGGTGTTTTGGACGTGGAATTGTTCCAACCTCTGCCACTGTTCACCAGGTAGCAGACTTCCTTTTGCATCTGTTCCATGACAGGCAGCTTGTTCCGGCCACGGTCAACGGCTATCGGTCCGCTATCTCCAGGGTACTTCAATTGACCACAGGTGTCAACCCATCACTCGACGTCAACCTTTCTGCCCTTCTTCGTTCCTTTCGGGTGGAGAGGCCTACTCCGACGCCGCAGCTTCCTAAATGGGATTTGGCTCTGGTTCTGAGACGGCTCTCTGAGCCGCCCTTTGAACCCATCGGCACCTGTGAGTTGAAGTTTCTATCTTACAAGACCGTATTTCTGATTGCCTTTGCCTCTGCCGCCCGCGTATCAGAAATCCATGCCTTGGACTTCAGGTCTTTGAGATACAACCCTAAGTGGACCTGGGTGGCGTTATCTACTCTCCTGGATTTTGTTGCGAAGA
>JAVTVY010056696.1:0-29572 GCA_036873755.1 Hanleya hanleyi | reverse complement strand
CTCCAGCACGGTGGTTATCTGGTCTGTATTCATGTTAGGTGGAGAAGTCACACAGGACGTTGCGCGCCTTGTCCACTTGAATGATGTTGTCAAACTCGGCGTAGCAGATCACATTGACGGTGGTCCCGAGGGCTCGTGCAAAGTGGATTTCCAACCGTAAATTGCCTTGCTTGGCCAGGGCCAGCCGATGGTCGTTCTCTAAGGTGGGGGTCAGATCGAAACAGAACAACGTGTATCCGTTCGCGTAGTCCTCCCGACTGATCATATTCCGTTCGTCCTGGTTGATTTGACCGGTGGCTGTAAACAGGCTCTGATAGGCTCGAATGAAATTCCTCCGCCCAAAGTTCGGGGTTAAGGCCGTCGCTGGCACCTGTTGTCCATCCACATGCAGGGCCACAAAATTGATGCCGAAATGTTTAAAGTCAAACGGATTCTCTGGGTAGGCTCCGCTGAAACTGGTATTTTCCACACAGGCCAGGATCAATCGCTTGGGTAGTTCCCCCAGGAACAGGTTTTCTTGTTGGCGCCCATATTTCCAGCAGGCACAGAGAACACTTTGGTTTGTACACGTCGGATAGGGTACTGGGCTGGTTTTGTTTCCAAGGCTTTCATGTGCCCCAATTGAACGGCTGGATTCGGTTTCACTTTTCGGACATACAGGACTGCGTCTTGGATGACAATCTTATAGTCCGCTGCATGCCCCCCTACGTTAGTGGCCATCAAGGCGAAGGTCGGAGGCGCCCGTATCAGTCGGATTTTGATGGGGATCTTGTTCAAGAGGTACCGGTCTTGCATGAACATGTCTGCATGCAGTCGACCCATCATATCCACTGAGGCACTGTTCGCAGTGAAAGCCTTCCGTTTGTTATATCCCCCATTGTCCGCCGTGTCCATGTGCTCGGCCGTGTCCTTGTAGAATAAAGCGGTTGTCAGCTGAGATTTTAGCCTCTCGGCCATACGACAACAGTGTCTCGATGTAGGCTCGATAGGGGTACGTGTTGGTGGAGTCACTGATGAGTTTGTCGCTGAGAAAAATATCCACCTGCTGAAACATCGAGTGCAGCCAGAGGTTCGTCGGGCCCACCGTTGCTTGGTCAGCGAGTCTGGTGCCAGCTCCATTGACCACCTTGGCTTTCACATACAAGTAGGTATGGGCTAAATCCACATAGGCCGTATCCGCATTACTGATGGTGAACTCGATGGGTCCGGTTTCGTTGATGCTGGAGAGCGGGAGATGCTCCACCCATAATCCTTGTTCGACACTGG
Organism: Hanleya hanleyi; assembly: GCA_036873755.1. NCBI lineage: Eukaryota > Metazoa > Mollusca > Polyplacophora > Lepidopleurida > Hanleyidae > Hanleya > Hanleya hanleyi. The sequence goes on along the minus strand of JAVTVY010056696.1, from coordinate 28,306 downwards.
TTTGTGTGGGCGGCACGGTCCACAAATCAAATTCACTGTTGGTGGAGGGGCAGGACTCAGCGTGGATTAAGGCCATGTTTTAAGAAAAGATATCCCGGGTCTTCTTGGATGTGCGTCGTCGCTGGATCGGTCGTCGACTGGTGCGTGGTCTCGGTGGGGCAGCTCTTTTATTCCCTACGGTGCGTTGTGCTTTGGCCACCAAGACGCCTCCCGCTTCTTTGGCCCGTCGTTTCAAGGATTCTTTGGGTGCCGTACCCCCAAGACATCACCGGCCACTTGCAGTCCACTGCGTACCGCTTGTTTGCCCATTGCTTTCACCCCACGCGTCACCAAGGGCAGGAACGTTTTCACAATGCTGCCGAGTATGTTCCCCAGTCCATGTCCTCGTTGCATGCGTGCACCGCTAAAGACCGGAAAGCCACCCCCGGCCTGTTGGGCATAATAGTCGGCATAGCTGCGTGCATCGCACTCGTAAGGTACTTTCATTATGCAAAGTGGGGAGCACGTGCTTGTCGAAAATGAAGTGTCAGCACCACTTTTCCTCGTTCGAATGCCACCGGTCGTCCCGTGTCATCTCTTATATCCACCGTGATCGTGTTGATGTCGGTATGTCGTACGGGCAGGTACATGATATGGTTGAAACTGTGGGTGACTTGATCGCCATACGTCTTTTTAATGGGGACCACCCGTAACAGAGGTGTGTTGATATCGCCCACGATGTGGTTGTCCACCACGTCCGAGTAGACGTAGAGTCCGTACATACCCGACTTCATATCCATCGGCATCTCGCCATGGTGTTGGTTGGGACCAGCGAACGTCTGTAGATCGAAACCCAGCATTTGCTGTAGTGTAGGACTGAGTTTCACATTCACGGTATCGGTGACGGTAAGCTGTGCCTTGTCGTTGTGTACGTTGACATCGAAGAACACGTTTCTCTTGAAGCGCAAGGCTATCAGGCGTGTTGCACTATCCGTCACCCCCCGTAGCGCCTTATCATGCATCAGTCTTGACAGCCCACCCATGAACTCTTTGGGGGTATCGTATTGGCCTTCGGGCAGGGTGAGCCGGGTGTTTTTGCCTTCGTAGGTGACCTCGTACCACACTTCATTGGCTCGAACGTTGTACCACGAGTAAGGGTATTGGATATCCACGAGGGCACATTCCCACCGGCCAGGTAAATGTAACGGTTGCGGTAACTGGGTGACGTACTTGGCCGCGGTGTTGTCAGGAAACACATCCAGCGAACTGTTACTGGGTAGGGTCAGGTGAAACATGGCGACTGAGCTGTCCTGCTGCTGCTGTTGGTTTTAATAGGTCTTCCAGGCCTTGGGCGGTTGTGTGCGGCGTCGTGTTCGTCGCGGTGACTTGCTACGTGTCACGGCTCTGGAGATGTGGGGTGTCTTGATCAAGGGTGTTTTTTTATAGGCGCGAAAAGAAAGTGCCCGTTGTGGTGGTGTTTTGGGGGGGGACTCCGGTTCCCATTCGGCTTCCCAAGAAGGTAGTGGGCCACTCGGTGATTGCTGGGTTTGCTGCCTAAAGGCCCAGCGGTGGGGGTTCCCCACCAATTCCTGTGGTACATGCATGTCTTTCAAGCCTTGAGCGAAGACCTCCCATCCTCGAGGATCGGTGTGCGATCTGCGTTGACGCATCAGATCATTCACTAAATCCGTCATGTGGGTGCCGGGGACCACCTGATTCTGTACCAGGAGTTCCGCCTTTATCATTCCAAGTCATGTTAGGATTCTGTTTCATCCGTTGTAATACCAGGCCAGCTTGTTTCTTGAACGAGGCAGGTACACTCTTCAGCACTTCGTCTTCCACCCACTGTGGGGCTGTGAGGGCTACCTGACCCGGCTGTTGGAGCGGTGCTGAGGTCAGCGGTCTGTCACGTGGTGGTGGTGGTGGTGGTGGTGGTGGTGGTGGTGCTGTTGCTGGGGCAGACAGGGTTTTGTATTGGTCCATGAACGTCATGTACCGTTGAAGCGTCTCATTGTACCGTTGTACTTTCTCACTGTCGCTTAACCCCGGTCTCTGTAATATCTGTTGTATCTCTCCATCGAGGCTGTTTATGGTCTTCACCGTAGGTGGGACAGGGTAGGGTGATTGGAGGTTTTGCAGGAACCGTGGTTCGACGAGGACCATTTTTTTTCGTGTGGTTCATTGTCGGCCGAAGAGTCCACCCAATACTGGACCCAACACGGAAGCGGCCAACGGTGCTAAGATGGCCCCGAGAAAGCCGCCTTCTGTAACACCTTTTTCTTTTGTGTTTGAGGGACCCGCTTGTGGACTAGGGTTCGGAGACCTGTCTTATGCTTGGCCAACTTGGTCTTCTGAGCCGGAGTCAGTGGTACGTTGCCTTTTAACAGGTTGTACCCGATCTCGCACAGACAGCGTACAAGGTCAGGGTCCGCACCGCGTACAATGGTTCGGACTAACTCGGGTGGGGCCGTCTTCAATACACGGAGCGTGGGAGCGTGCTTCCGTACTCGCGCAGACATCCTGTACAACTAATGCTAGAACCCACAACGCTGCCCTTTTTATCCACCTCACAGACAAAGTCAACCCTGCTGTGGTATTCATTCTTTTTATTATTCTCCATCATCAAACACACAGACCCCAGCTGGAGGCGCCACTGTGGATGTGTTTACATTATTTTTGCATGTACACGTGGTGGGTCTCTCCGGGAAAGATGTCGGTCCGTAGTCGAAGGTGGTCGGGAGTGGCTTGCTTGAGGTCGAAGAGCATATACCCGTGCTGAGGGGTTGTGGCATCTTTGAAGGCTTCCAACGCAAACGGTGTGCGGCCGGGAAACATCTGTCTCGCCAGGTGCAGCAGTTGAGTGGTATCTCTCGGGTTTTTGAAGACCACCAGGTAGTGGGCATTTAAGCTGATATTCCGATGTTCTTTGTTTTTACTGAACAGATTCTGCACAATGTAGATGATGCTGAGCCGTCGATGATGGCTGCCTTTGGTAAAGAGTTGGGTGACCCGTGCATCCGTCTCCGCCATGAGATCATCCAGAACCACCAAGGTGTCGGGTTCCAAATCGGCCAGGTTGGGTAGGCCTTCCACGAACGTGATGTGGGGCATTGCTGCATACGCTTCCTGCCATTCTCCGTAACACCACACGACTCGGGCAATGGGTGAAGTGATCATGCTGTCGGCGTGTTGAAGGAGCTTCCTGACGAAGTGCGTTTTGCCGGAGCCCGTCGGTCCTGCGATGACGCAAGTGAAGGGATGCTGCCACCGAGGGTCCATGGTTTGAGGTGTATCCGTTGTCGTGGTAACACGCTCTTGTAAATTTCGTACGAGTGAACTGGAGTGGTGGTGGGTACAACGTCGGTCGTCGTTGTCTGTTCACGTTCAGAGATGGTGCTGGGGGTAGGTACAACGTGGGTGGTCGGTTCACTGTGAGGGATGAAATCCGGTGGGTCTTGAGACGTAGTAGGTGTACTTGGTGTAGGTGTAGAGCTCGACGTGGCTTGTACGCGGGGTGGTGGTGGTGGTGGTGACTGGGCTCGATACGACTGGTGCTCTCTGTAGACCCGTTTCGCTGGTGCCTGGTGTTCTCAGTTGGTTAAGTAACGTGCTGACATAGGCTACGTCGTAAAACACACCTCCGTACAACACACTCAGCAGGGTTAGCAATAGCACCCCAAAGACCACTTGCGCTTTGCGCGTTTTGCGAGACGCTGTCTTCAGAGGCAGCTGCTGTTGGTCCATAGCACTGTGGTCGGATGTGGAATGAAGGAGGACGGTAGTGGTGTCTGGTTTTATAGTCGTTTCACCTGGTTGGCCGCGACCCAGGAATTGAAGGAACTGGGCCAGCCTTGCCATTTCACGAAATGAAACAGTTTGCCACGTCGACGTTCCGTTTTCAAAATCTGCTCCACCGTGTAGTAGTCTTGCTGTGTTTTTACAACAGGCTGTAATTCCGTGTCGTAAAACGTCCCCAGCAACGTTTCCCCTTGGAGATCTTCCAGTTCATAGACTCGCCGCTGTCGGGGTAGGCGCCGTTTAATCAGGAAGTGCTCATCGCTCCAGTTGGGCAAGTAACTTTTCTCGAACTTACCCTTGACTTTACTGATCCGTACAGGGTCCCCGACCTTGTACACCGCCTTCGTCGTTCGCTGCGATGGCCTGGGGTACAAGACACGCCGGACTTGGGCTTCATTGCGTTGGGTCACGGTAATGGGGGCTCTCTCTATACTTCGATGATAGGCTCGATTGTAACCCTCACCAGTTTCGGGAGAACATCGATGTACCGCCTTGTATTCTTATAGGTGAAATATTTATACATGCGGCCTTTGAATGTCCTGTTGAACCTCTCCACCACGGAAGCCTTGGTCTCGTTGTACGTATGGAAGAAAAACACCTTCTGTTTCTTGAGAAAGGTTTGGAACGGTCTGTTGAGGAATTCCGTGCCTTCGTCGGTTTGCAAATACAAAGGTTTGCGCCCGGTCTTGAAGATGTCTTTGAACGCCGCTATGAGATTTGCCCCGTTTTCGTCCGGATGGGTACCACCCACGCATACTTGGATAGGATATCGATGCACGTCAAGATATACCGATTCTCATCGTTGTGTTTGGCAAAGGCGCTCATATCCACCAAATCCGCTTGCCACTGGGCATCTATTCCTCCCACGATGACCCGGTTCCGTAGAAAATGGCGACGGACAGATCGATGTAAGGTATAGGTGTCTTGTCTTCTTAACCAATCTCGGACTTGGGCACGTTGTACCCCCTGGGGTTTGGCCGCTCGATAGAGAGCCGACAATGCACTATAGGCTGCCGGACTGTCGGGACTGTAGTATAAGTTATCCAACACCTTCTCCCAGCGCTTCATGGTGACAAAATGATGATGGACCCTGGCTCTATCGTTTATTTATAACGGGTATATCTTGGGCGGAGTTTCTTTCTGATTTTCTTCGTGGACTTCCACAGTGGCCATGGTCAATGACCAGTCCAACTCGTCTGATGACCGCTTGATAAGCACTTCATCCACATCCACCACGGCATCTTCCAATGCAGACCATAGATCAGGGTGAAGGGTAAAATGCACTGTACCTCCATCTAGCCGAGCCAATTGAGCAAAGAAAGGGCCGCGTCGGATGTACACATCGTGACACAAGTGGATGAGGTCGCCGTCCAGTTCACCAGACAACACCCGTTTGAATTTGGTCCAGCCCTCCCGGGACAGACGAATGTGAGCCGGGCACGGTTGTGTAGGGTCCGTGTCTCCCACCACCTCCTCCATGATATCGACCTTATCCGCATACACGTGCAGGAAAACCTCGGGGGTCAAGCTGAAATACGCCAGTACTATATGCTCCGTCATGGTCAGTACGTGAATGGTACCAGATTTCACTGTCTCTCGTATTTATAGGGAGAACCCCGTGAGATCAAAGGATCAGGTGGTCATGTCATTGGGCTGACTGAGTCTAGCGGGGTAATCAATGGCATCGTCGTCGGGTTCATGTAGTTGTTCATGGGGTTCAGCCATTGGCCCCGCGGCTTCATCGCGGATTTTTTCTTCTTCTTCATCGTTCTGGCCCGTCATGTGTGTGTGGGTGGCTTCATCAGGTGACACTGTCATTCCAGCCTCTGCGCATTCTATACATATAGTATTTTCTCCATCCGCTTTTTTTTTCATTAGGTTCATCTAGTGCGTGTTCGATAGCATGAGCCCATGCCAATTGGTGGGGTGGTCGATCGTCGGGTATAAATAACCGGTCCACCAGAGGGCCTATTTTCTCCAAGGCTGACCACAGAGAGGGAGTTAGGAGGAAACTTCGAGCCGGCTCTTGGTAGCGTCCCACCCGTGGGTAGAGCGCAGTATGGTATACGTAGTTGGCCTTGTCCAGGTGAATCAGGTGTCCGTCTAACTCTCCGCTCAACACCCGTTTAAACTTAGTCCAGCCATCACGCTGTAGTGTCACCGTATTCGATAAAGTCTCAGGGGACGCCCTCCAATCCCCGCCACTATCTTCCACCAGAGTCACATAATCTTCATAAACGTATAATCCCACCTGGTAAGGTGTAAGGGGGAGGATGGCTCGTAGGACGGATGACATGCTTGGTCCAAATGTCGAACGGTGAATGACACACACTCTGTCTGACCCTGGTATTTATAGTGTCAATACCACAGCGCCAGGGTGAATAGGGCACAGACTAGTATGAGGCCAACCAGCCGGTGCTGGTTGCGGCGTGAGCGCTCGTGGTCCATAGCCCGAGCATCAAGGATGGCTGTCATAGTCCAGTAGTGGTGAGTGATGGCACGCCTCTCCATCGAGTGCACTCTGTGGAGGACCGCTTCTGTGAACTCGTTCAGGATCTGGCGTCGTCCCTCGTTGTCGTCGCCATCTGCAAACATGGACCGGACCACTGCTCGGTAACCCGTGAATGAATTCACCACGGTGGCATACTGTAAAATGCGAGTCGCATGGGGCTGGGTCTCCGCCATGGCTCTGTAGAAATGAAGGTGTGGGATCCAGAGGGACGTGTTTTATAGACCAGATGTAGCTCTACGGGTATAGTCCGTGATACGTACTATTCTGATGGGTTAGTCCAAAAAAAGGGAGCAACAACAACAACACAGATTACAGATCAATCCTTTTATTATGCGTGAACAACATAGAAATGCATGTACTGACCTGTCTGTGGGAGGTTTCCCACAATGGCGTTCACCTTCGCGTCTTTTCGTGTACGTCCGTGTCTTTTCGTTAAAGTCCGTGTATCTTCGGTAAAGTCCGTAGGCATTGGGCAAGGAAGCTTTTTCCCGAGACCGAATCACCGCCAGACATGACTGCATCACCGCGGATGAATACATTCTTGCACTCACTCACACCACATGTCGAGTGAGGTATCAAAGTGAAGCTTAGGTGAAGGAGCATCTAATGGACTGGGTGTGGGGTTGACATATCGATAAAAAATGGATATGACCTTGAACTGATCACGTGACCTCCCCGTGATGACAAATACCCAGAACCAAGTCAGTACATGCATCCCATAGTCCCAGGTCACACCCGATTCACGCAGACCGGAAGTGACGTCATACACCTGCGCACAACCGTGATGGAAAAACCCAGAACCAAGTCAGTACATGCATTCCATACAGGCAGAATGCAGGCAGGCAAGCAAGGCAGGGATGCAGGCAGGCAGGCAGGCAGGCAGGGAGACAGGTCAGGTCAGGTAAGTCAGATTGAATACACCCCTTTCCCTAAAAATGAACTCCTTTTATATCCCATTGACCTCATTTGCATATTTTCAGCGGACAACAGGCCGCCATCTTGAACACGACCATCTGCTGCTGCTGCTGGGGATGGAGAAACCGACAGGGGCGCTGGGGATCGGGAAAGTGACCTACATATGCAAATGAGGGCGGGGGAAAAACCCATTACACAGCTGCTGCTGGGGATCGAGAAACTGACAGGGGGCTGGGGATCGGGATAACAAGCCGCCATCTTGAATCCACCATGCACTGAAAAAATCGCCATCTTGAACACGACCACCCCCACCCTACAAAAAACAAGCCGCCATCTTGAAACCGACATATGCAAATGAGGAGGGCTGGGGAAAACCCATAACACACACAAACAAGCCGCCATCTTGAAACCGACCACCCCTACCCTACAAAAACAAGCCGCCATCTTGAATACGACCACCCCTAACCTACAAAAACAAGCCGCCATCTTGAAACCGACCACCCCCACCCTACAAAAACAAGCCGCCATCTTGAACATATGCAAATGAGGGCTGGGGAAAACCCATTACACAGCTGCTGCTGGGGATAGAGAAACTGACAGGGGGCTGGGGATCGGGATAACAAGCCGCCATCTTGAATCCAAACCACCCTCCCATACTAAAACAAGCCGCCATCTTGAATCCAAACCACCCTCCCATACTAAAACAAGCCGCCATCTTGAATCCAAACCACCCTCCCATACTAAAACAAGCCGCCATCTTGAATCCAAACCACCCGCCCATACTAAAACAAGCCGCCATCTTGAATCCAAACCACCCTCCCATACTAAAACAAGCCGCCATCTTGAATCCAAACCACAACAAGCCGCCATCTTGAATACGACCACCCCTAACATACAAAAACTAGCCGCCATCTTGAAACCGACCACCCCTAACCTAGAAAAACTAACCGCCATCTTGAATCAACACCAATGAACCCTAACAAGCCGCCATCTTGAAACCGATCACCCCTAACCTAGAAAAACTAGCCGCCATCTTGAATCAACACCAATGAACCCAATAACCTCATTTGCATAGACTCACGCATGCGCATACACTCACGCATGCGCATCAATCACCTCATTTGCATATTCTACTCCTCATTTACAGACTCACGCATGCGCATACACTCACGCATGCGCATACACTCACGCATGCGCATCAATCACCTCATTTCCATATTCTACTCCTCATTTACATACACTCACGCATGCGCATACACTCACGCATGCGCATACACTCACGCATGCGCACACATACAATCACCCCTCATTTCCATAAATACTCCTCATTTACATTGACTCACGACATGCGAACCCCCCCTATGCCAACCCAATTATTCACTCCGCGCATGCGCAGTGAGGCGCTAAATACTCCAGATGCTTACACCCTACTACTTGCCCCGATGAAAGCGATGCTAGGCCGCCATTTGCATTATTTTATTTACCAATGCCGAGACCAGAGTATAGTCGCCTTTCTCGTCGGGATGGTTTACATGAAGAATAAAGTTTGTATGTGTTTAGATACACGAGCACATGACCAGTCTTTCTTTATTACCGGAACCATTTCGTCACTCGATACAGTCAATATCGCTGATTTTCTTGATTCAAAGTATAGTTCATTTATGCTCGATTTTATTACAGAAGACAACGTCATCCGTCAGTATTTTAACGTCGGATATACGAATGTGGAGATTTGCCAAATTCTTCATATCAATCACGACATCTGCATCAGGTGAAAATGTGAATTACATGCATAGAGTAAAAATCCTATCAAGAATTATTGTTATTAAACAATCAGTTTTTTCCACATTTCAAGATAGAAACATAAGATCAACAATTAGCATATTAGCCTCTAGCTCACCGGTGAGAGGGCGGTTTCTTTCACTTGTTTATGATAAAGAGTTTAATTCTATCATGGATAACATCATCGGCTATACATGTATGTAAATGTCTTGTAAATTAGCCATCCACTTGACATAGTGGTTCTGTAATTTATTAGAACATATGATGAGCATAAGGAAAAAATCTATTTAATTGTAGCCTTCGAACAATTAAACAATGGCTCAGACCGCTTGGCTTACGACGGCGTCAGAACAATGTAGATCATGCCCAGGTAGTTCAGGAAGTCCAGGTAATACTTACAATAAAGGAAAATGGTAGTATATAAAGCGCTTGTGTGGTCCCATTTAGGGGCGATCACTCTGTTTGAATAATTCCTGGTTATATCTCCTCATTCGAACATCGGACCCCAGATGCCCTTTTACTACTTATTAAATCGGTCACGTGACATCCGGGTCAAAGGTTAAAGGACACTTCCGGTCACGTGACGGCTGAGCAAGAGTTATTTACCCCTTCATAAGACCCCAGTGACTTCCAATGTTAATCTCCCGGAATGCACGTCATCAAACATGGTCCCTGACAATATCGCCAGCTATATGCCCAGCATAAATGGCAAGTGGGGCACCCTCAGTTTCTCCGCATAGCCATACAGCGAGAGAAGGGAAATCCCCCTGGATTCGAACCCGTACTGTGCGCTTCGGAAGCGGGAAATTTATCTACTAGGTCACGAGTCAGCTCATACTAGGCAAGGTTGAAAATACCCTAATATACCTACCAGAGGGCAGATCTGTATACGGCTATGGTGTAGGCCCATTCCAGCGCAGTGGACAATGTTTGACCTAATGGGAAACCCACTCATGGATATTTGCGGCATGGGGTGTGGCCGCTTGTTTTCTTCATCTCAAGCTGTGGAACACGATGGGAGGGGTCTCGAGGCCATGCACTGATTTTTTTAAACTGCTGATGGCGCATGCGCACTGGGCAAGTAGCGCTGTGGTAGGGTCTAGGTGGTCCGATTGGGTCCTGTGAGATGTCATCGCGAAGCATTCGTAGGGAAGCGTCCAACTGGATGGGTCTGGGGTTGAACTGACGTCATTCTGCGCATGCCCAGTGGAAAAAGGGCAAAGGAGTGGACATTTTGAGGTCGAGATGGACCCATAGTGGTCCGATTGGCTCGCGGGAGTTCTCTTGGGGTAGCGTCGGACTGGACTGGTGTCTAGTCCGGTTTCATCATTCTGCGCATGCGCAGTCTGGCCGTAGTAAGTAAAGTGGTCATTCTTGCGGGGCGTGGGGGTCTGTTGAGTGATTGAGGGACCATTCGTGGACCGAATGCATCGTGTGAGGTGTCATCTTCTAGCCCTCGTGGTGTAAACCACAACTTGAGGGATGTCCACGTCATCTATGACGTTATTGGTGACGTCAACAGTAAGAGTAGCAGAGAAAGTGGGCGTTTTGGGAGTGTGAAGGAAGGTGTTTGGGGTAGTGATGAACCATCCGTGGTCCGAATGCGTCGTGTTAGGTGTCAAAGGTAAGCTTTCGTGGTGTAGACCAGGACTTGAGGGATTTCCCCTTCATCTGTGACGTCATAGGTGACGTCATCAGTAGAAGTAGTAGCCAAAGCGAACACTTTTGGTGTGTGAAGGGACGTGTTCGGACAATCGAGGGACCATCCTTGCTCCGAATGGACCGTGTAGGGTAGCCTATTGTAGCTTGTGTGAAGCAGAGTCAGACTGGGTGATTTTTTCTATTGAAAGTCACGTTAATTTGCGCATGCGCAGTTGGTTTGTAGTATAGAAAGATGGCTTTTGAATGGACGTTTTTGGGTAGAGATGGACCCTTCGTCGTCCGAATGGGTCGCTTGGGTTCTTATTTTGACTGGTGTGTAGTTCGTTTTCATCAATATGCGAATGCGCAATCTGACAGTAGTATAGAATGCGGGCATTTGAAGTGGGAGTTTTGTGGGAAATTTAGTCGTACGACGTCGTACTTCATAATCTCCACATGACCAGCTGCAATAAAAGCGCAGCTGAGATACTAAGGCTACGTTCGAGAATCCTCCATATTCTCGGGTCTGAATGTTAGGTGCGGAGGGATGCTTTCCTATAGAGTCATATGGTTGCTTTTTAGTCACCAGACATCGTCAATTTTTCTCACCTCTTGCATCTCGCTCCAATTTGGGGTCGAGGTGAGCCATCCATGGTCCAAATATACCATGTGGGGTGGGGTGCTCTTGTGGTGTAGAATACGACTTGCGGGATGTACACGTCAGCCGTGACGTCATTAATCACGTCATCAGTAGTAGATAAAGCGTCGCTCGAGCGTCGCGTCGCCCATGGGGGTGACTCGTGGACCTTGCAGATGTATCATTCACTCACCAGCATAACTGCGGTGAGACGGGCGTTAGGCAAACACCTCACTGACGTTGAGCACACCTCAATCGCTGACTCACACTCAATCACTCAATGACCGACTCACCTTCACACACACACGCACCCACGTTGACATTCCATCAGGAGCTTCAATATGACCCCATCTAACTCATGCTTATAATAGCACATCCAAAAATGTACTTTCTCTCCTACTGCTGACGTCATAATGACGTCACTTTCAAGGGGGGGGGGGTAACTCTACTCATGTCCAACCCAACAACACCAGTATGCCTGAGTTCATAAGTTTTGGAGACAATGTCCACAAGTCAACCCGTATGGGTTAGTGTATAGAGGTGTAGGCATGTCTCAAGTGTGCAATCGAGCGACGCTTTCTCCACTACTGATGACGTCACAAATGACGTGGACACCCTCAAGTCGTTTTCTACACCACAAGGGCTCCTCTCCCACATGGTATATTTGGACCATGGATGGCCAAATCGACCCCAAACTCCCAACTCAAATGCCGCTTTCTATATCACTGCCAGATTGCGCATGCTTAGAATGATAAAACCGGACTACAGACCAGTCCAGTCCAGAAATTTTGAAGAAATATGACAAAAACATCACTATTCTGGGACCCCACGTGGTCGCCATCTTGAATTTTCCCGTGATCCTCTACCCGGGGGGGGTATGCAAATAGGCTCAAAATGACCCCAATATGATAAGCTATAAAGTCACAGAGTTTCAGCTCTCCATTTTTTGTCGTTCCGGAGAAATAAGCCCACACACGACCCATTCGAACTATGAATGGTCCATCTCTACCCCAAAACGTCCATTCAAATGCCATCTTTCTATACTATACCCCAACTGCGCATGCGCAGATTGACGTGACTTAAAAAATAAACACCTCAATCTACAGATGACATGAACATCACTCAATTCATGGTCTGCACCACGAGAGCTCCACAACCTACACACTATATTTGGATGAGATATACCCCTGTATCGCTCAAACAGACCCCTGCGCACCACCAAAATGTCCGGTTTCCATACTACTACCGGACTGTGCATGCGCAGAATGATGAAAATGGACTACACACCCATCCGACCGACGCTACCACACGGGAGCTTCAAAATAAGACCTCATATGGCCCAGTCGGACCAATATGGTCTATCTCTACCCCCAAACACCCATTCAAATACCTTTTTTCTACTACGCATGCGCAGATGGACGGCAATTTTACCCCACACCCATCCTAATTGTGATGAGACTATTGTCCTATATGTTATGGTTTAAAACAGTAACATTGTCAGAACCCTATGATGTGAAGCCGGAGTCTTCTTATCACCCTTTGATAGCTATCTTTCCAGTAGTTAAAGAATACGTACCTTTGCAAAATTCAACTTAATTCAAATTTGAAAATTATTTGTAAATTCTGAACATCTAACCACTGCCTACCAAATGAACGAGGTCGTTATGATAACACTTTTTTAGATTCACGTGTCTGTAAATTTTGCAACACAGAGAAGATTGGTGACGAATTTCACTTCATGTTGGAATGTCCTGTAATTTTCGTCTTAAGTATAGTGAGTGAATAGAATTTAACGTCGCTTTCAACAATATTTCAGTATATCACGACGAACCAACTAAGCACCACCCAGCCCAGTTGTGTTCCTGCTGCTTCAAAGAAGAAATCTTTGAAGCAGCATGGAACCAGACACCCCCCATCCACCCTATAAAACACTGAAGACAGCGCACAAGACACAGATAGGACGCTTACAGGGTGCAATAAAGACATGTGATATTACAGTGCTAGACATCACATTATCGAGTTCCTGTTGCTTCTCAGCAAAATGCATTGAAGCAACAGGAACCTGAACCCACACAACCACCCGCGTCTTAAATATATACCCAAGTCTTAAGTATATACCCAAGTATTATTTAACATACATGTATATCACCAAGTTGAAATTTTCCAGTATTCTTAATGCTGAGAGATTTTGTTACCGACAACTGATTGATTTAGTCAAATTTATTATCGAGGCTGGAGATTTCAAAATTTGATCCTTTATTTTTTTTCCTGTTTAGTTTTAATTTTGCGTCCAACGTCATTTGTCGTCCTCCATATTTTGTAATCAAAATCTGATCCTGTGATACAATTATATATACCGGTATTTAATATGTTAAGTTTCTGTGATACAGTATGATATGCAATACTATTATGCTTGGTTTCTGTGAAACACTTATTGTGTGTTTTCCAATCTTATGTAAAATTTCCGGCCATATTATTATTGTATAGCAGATGTCGTGATTGATATGAAGAATTTGGCAAATCTCCACATTCGTATATCCGACGTTAAAATACTGACGGATGACGTTGTCTTCTGTAATAAAATCGAGCATAAATGAACTACACTTTGAATCAAGAAAATCAGCGATATTGACTGTATCGAGTGACGAAATGATTTCGGTAATCAAGAAAGACTGATACATACAAACTTTATTCTTCATGTAAACCATCTCGACGAGAAAGGCGACTAGACTCTGGTCTCGGCATTGGTAAATAAAATAATGCAAATGGTGGCCTGGCCTCGCTTTCATCGGGTCATGCGCAGTGGCATTCGTTTTGACTTCGCGCTTCGCATCCTGCCTTCGTGTTTGGACTTCGCGCTTCGCATCCTGCCTTCGCGCTTCGCATCCTGCCTTCGTGTTTGGACTTCGCACTTCGCATCCTGCCTTCGCACTTCGCATCCTGCCTTCGTGTTACCAAACCACATGCCTGAGACAATGCAGCGATGTCCCTTATCGGCCACCATAGACTTCATACTGTATATTTAAACGCTGTTTTGCAGGGCAGTTATCAGCTAACAAAATAAAAGCGGCAGATGTAACACGGAATTTCACTGGTGGATTAAGTCTTTAGAACGAGTTATTAAGTCGTTATAACGATTTAATAAGTCGTTCTAACAACATAATAAGTCGTTATAACGACTTAATAGGTCGTCGTAACGACATAAGTCGTTCTAACGACATAATAAGTCGTTCTAACGGCTTAATAAGTCGTTCTAATAATATAACAAGTCGTTATAACGACTTAATAAGTCGTTCTAACGACTTAATAGGGGCTAAATATTTTGCCATGTCCTTTTTACGGCTCCGTACAAATGGCAAGATTTTACAATGAAAATAAAATATATTTAATAGAAACGTCTGTCGTCTGCTAGGCCATGAGTCATGGGATTTTTCCACATCACGAAACTCCTTCAGCAATTCATAATTCACCGGGTACAGTTCCTAACGGAAAACGGGAAATATCGTCGGAAAACTGTGTATATATTCAGACATTCGTTAATTATTATTCCTTGTTGACATTTTCCTGTTCGTTAGTAACTGTACAATGGAAGATTCCTTTCCCAATTTTGACAGTGACACTTTAAGTTTCTTTGAGCCGGCAAATTTTGACTTGGGCTTTTTGCCCAATTCCCCAACCCAATCTGACGAAGGAAGTTTGACAAATAACTTTCCCAGTGACGATGGGATCGATGGTGAGAATCGGGACATGCCTCTGGAGCTCGATATGACGATGTAACATCCGATTGCGGCAACTTCAACAACAGCTACAACAACAGCAACAACACCGATGTACCAATCACAGGGAAGCCATGCTGATTCTGATTCTGACCCGGAAGAGCCCGGAGATTTAGTATTGCTCAACGTGCGGATACAACATCCTGACCCCCTTCCTAATGTAAATAACCGTGTCCCTACATTTGTAGATCTTCAAAAATCTCAAAGAGTTTTTAACGGAAATGAGACAATACAGTAAGAAAAACTGACAGCGTGATACGCAATTTCACAAAATGGCTTGGGACATCTCCGCAGTCCGAAGAACAAGAAATACAGCTCATCCCACATCTGGAGCTGGATATAACTACTTTGGCACTTTTTGCTCTCGATCAGGAAATTTGATGAGTGAATATGAGCGCGACACTCTTACAAGTTACCATCGAGGTATTGACAGGTTCCTGTATGAGAAGAACTATCCATACACTCTTATATTGGGCCGCGAGTTGCAGACAAAAGGAAAGAACTTAGAGCGAAAGGAAAAGGAAAGATAGGTCAAATAAATAGGAGCCTCTCCCCTAACAGGAACAGATCACCCTATCTGAAAAGAGTCAGCTTGGATACAAAAGTTACAAGACAAAATATGGTTGAACAATACCATGCATTTTGGGCTGCGGCCAACATAGGAAAAAACGAAAACTGAGATGGGGGATTTAACGCTGAAAACTGATGCGAATGGCGTAGAATTCATTGAATTCAACGAGCGAGTGACAAAATAATGAAAACAATAACAGGAAATGCTAACATATCTGGACGGAAAACCAATCGCATTGCTATAGAATCGATAGCGACACGTCTTCTCCACGCTGGAGTACCACATACTACTATCATGCAACTGACAGGGCCCAAAAATGTTGCCAGGCTGAAAAATTATGCCGTCACCAGTCATGATCAACAGAAAGAGATGTCTCATATTCTCGGTGTACCAGATACGGCAACTGATAAACCTCCGTGTCACGCTATTCCAGATACCAGTACCACTATTAATGTCGACGATTCTCCCAGTGTCCCTTTCACTTCTGGCCCTCTGGTCCCAAGTTCGGACTCACTGACTTACCACATCACAAACTCAGACAACCGCAGCGGGTATCTTTCACGGCGCCAACTTTCACCACTGCACCCTGAATTTAACAGTCTGTCAGTCTGCTGGATCGATCCCGTCAAATAATCCGACCTAAATAATAACTAAACCGAATATCTTCACTTTTAGTCGAAGACATCAATAGATAAGCTCTGAATGTCACAGAACTTTTCCACCATTAGGCATAAATAAGCAAAAACTATTTAATTTCACATCTATTACTTACTAATTTACTATGCGTTTTTTTTCTGCGAAGAAATGACATAAATAAAGAAAAAACGAAAAATCGTCCTTTTTTCAAATGATATTCAATCACATTTGGGTCATTTTTAGCATACTACATGTCCCCCGAAGCAGAGGGTCATGGGTGAATTCAAAATGACGGCCATGTGGGGTACCAGAAAAGTGAAGTTTTCGTCATTTTTCTTCAAATTTTCTGTTGTTCTGCCACGAAAAGTAGGCAAAAACTATTACTTACTAAATCATGCGGTCTTTTGCGCAGAAATAACATAAATAAAAAATAATATTAAAAAAAAGGAAAAATCGGCCTTTTTCAAATGACAGCCATCTTGAATTTTTCACATTTTGTGATAGAGCTTGATTCAAGGGTATAATGTGGTAAGTTTCAGCCCCTTGGTTCAAGTGATAACTGAAATATTTAGGGGCGGGGGGGGGAGGGGGGTGTCGCCCCCATGCCGACAGTTCCCAAAAACCAAGTCAGATAGGGTTAAGATACAAGCGTGTAGTCCGTCATTCATAATTCAGCCGCCGTGCATTAAAGAATATCCGCGTCCATAATCCAAAGACCTATTCCATATCCATATAACAGTATTAGCACCAATTTCAAAAAGACAATCATAGTATACATAAACATAGGCTAGTTTCCTGCAAGAGAGAAGCGGTCAGCAGTTTTCAATGATGCCGACAAGATATCATGATGTTTCAAAAATATAAAATCCGTATCGCTGATCAGTATTCTTAATCCATAATAATCGTTGTAAAGTCGTTATTTAGAGAATGATGTATCTCAGTCACGCTTCGATTGTGACTGGTCATATGAGCCCCGTGAGGATATTGAAGTACATGGGTTCATACGGCCCCTAGCCCCGGGTTAAGCGGAATTAGACACAAGTTACGAAACGTATAGTAACGCCATAGATCTTGCACGCTACTATTTTGCTATGAGCATGCGATATGTATCACCAAATTTGAGAAACTTTGAGTGGAGGCGCTTGGTGGAATAGCCCATTTTTATAAGTCTCTGCAACAATGTTTTGTGACGTTGTTTTGATATTATAGCATTTTGGTCAAAATACAGAATCATATAGAATGTTACCGCTGTGTGCGACCTGTGTTAATACAAAAACTTGTACATGATACTTTACCTATATCGGATGGACAAGATTTTTTGTTTATGATCATTTAGCAGTCTCTACGCGGTTGCTGGATATCCGGAAATCCTGGGATATTTTGATTGAGATTTGAAGTATTACAAAGCAGTTGCGACATTTCTACTTTCAGGTGCGTTTCTGATCGTCAGTGTTATATTCCTGGTGATTTGCGGAATTCCACTATTTTTCCTGGAGAGCTGTTTGGGGCAGTATTTCTCCCTCAGCCCACTCAAGATGTGGAAAATCTGCCCTTTGTTTCAAGGTTAGTTGTCATCCAAAATTAGGTACAAAACTCAGGTACAAAATTAGGTTCAAACCAGCTGTTCACTTGATTATTATACTTTCATCAAGTGATTAATCGGGGATAGAGCAGGTATTATTGATCAGTGGACGGGTTTAGTGCTGACATTGCTGTCTACCGTTTTATTTGGCTCTGATAGGCCACTCCCCAAGATCCAAGATTCAAGATTCAAGAAATTTTATTTAAAGTCGGTTGTCAGTTTTAAAACATGATAAACATTAGCTCTGAGCGAGCTATTTTACCGACTTAACATTGATATAACATAGACAATAAAAGTATAAAAATATAAGTAAAAACGATATCACAATTTCTAAAGTAATTATGTACATGAGGGATATATCCCAAGTTATAGATTTTATATATGATTAAATGCGATTTAAAATGAGCACATGTAGAAACGAGATTAGAAATGATAAACATATATTAAGAATTTGCGAGCAGTTAAGAATTTATATGGTATCTGATTATATACATTTAAAACTAGAGCATATAAGAACAAGACTAGAAACGATAAACAATTGTGTACATGTAATTAAGAGTTTACAGGCAGTTAAGAAATTGTCTGATTAAACACAATTTAAAATTTAAACTTAGGTACATGTAAAATGAGACTAGAAATGATGAATGAATGTGTACAATTAAGAAAGTATATCTGATTATAAATAATTTAAAATTTAGTACATATAGGGACTAGACTAGAAATGATAAAGAGCTGTACATATAATTAAGAAGCTGAACTCCTACACATGGCACATTTGCAGCTAGGACCACACCAGTTACCAGTTACACCTGTACGAACCAGTGGGTCTGAGTTAACGAACGTACGTGGTCCTCTGCCCATGCGTTTACTAGTATTTGTGATGTCATAGCTGCACTTTGCTGGATAGGGTATACAAGTGGACATTGACTATGACTCATTGATTTGACATTTAACGTTTTACCCTGTGACCTTAGGGGGCAAGCCCAATCGATCGAGACCGTTTGTCGATATCCCAGTAAAACCGATAAATATCTCATCTCGAAGGGTCTCGGTTTCTCTCTATCGATTGTTGTCGCAAACATCGTTTTTTGTTATTAAATATTAGTTACTTTTTATTTTTAAACAACTTCAAAATTACGTTAACTTTCAACCAAGAATGTTAACTAAAACATTGAATAAATCGAAATTAACAGATTTAATGTTCATGTCAATAGTGTTTCAGTTGACCATTCACAGCTTTACAACAGTTGAATTTAAAGAGCAATCATTACCCTTAAACTAAAATCGGCAAGTATCCGATGCTAATATTCAATGAGACTTCGATCATAATTGAATGAATATTTACTGAGCTGGTTTCATATAACCATTGTTCGGGAGTCACACATCGGGGAATTAGCAAACACTAGTTTCCCTTAACTTCTGGGACATTTGTATCACTCTCGTTTCTTCTACCGGAGGTATCGAAACTGTCCATTAAATCAAATCAGGTTTTGCATGGTTCTAGGTTCATCATGACTGTCACAGTCCGACTGGTGTACAGACTCGTCATCCGAGCTATCTTCTCTAACGTTATGATCTGGCGCGGCGTCTCGTTCAAGCTTTCCTCCCTTTGGATTAAGGTTTTGGGTGGAAACTCCCTCGTGGTTGGTTAGCATTTTTCACTGGCACTTCTTCACCTTTATCAGAATCTGTAGCCGTCGCTGTCTGTACATTTTTACATGATGGGCCGTTCTCGCCGCGATAACAGCAATCGCATTTTCTACTACCCCTGTTTGTTGGTTTCCGAATTTTTCAGCGGAGGATGTTAGTATGATGACCTCGTGTAAATGGAGTGTACAGTTGTACTCTTATTTCGTCCAATAACAGGGATAATTCTGAAATTCCGGTCACTCAGTTTTCTAAGGACGCGGTGTGATTTCTTTCGCTTGTAGTGACATTCGACATATATGCCATCAAAAATGTAATATTCAAAATAACGCATTGATGTTGATGAAGTAGAGGACAAGTTGATGTCGAAGACAACAAAGTATCCTTTAATGTATCAATTTACGTTATTCAGGCATCGGTGTAGCTATGGTGATAATGTCCACCGTATTCTCTATATACTACCAAACGTTGGTGGTCTGGGTCCTCTACTACACCGCAATGTGTTTCCAGTCCCCGCTGCCATGGACCACATGTGATAACTCTTGGAACACAGCTGGTTGTATACCCATCACTAGTGCAAACACGACGGCGACAGCCACAACAAATATTTCTTCGCTAAATAACACAGGTCCCAGGGAGAGCCTCTTGTCCACTGAGGAATTTTGGATGTGAGTATACCAATGGTATTGATTAGGCGATGATTCAACCATTTCCTGTGTTGATTAGTCTTTTTGAAGTCGTTAGCTTTATTAGATATAAGAAGTTATATCACCTAAAATTAGATCACTAAAATTCTTTCTTTGAATTTAGAGTTCATTAGAAACGGACGTTTATAGCTGTTATCGTTTTACCGGGATTTTCTGATGGAATTATGATGATTTCTAAAATGTAACGCGTTGAACCCATGCGATTTGCATTGGTTTGAGGTCAGTCATGTCTGTTTCTGTATTTTCTAACTCTAAAATATCGGCATATCCATATTTGACGTGAGGACTAGACTCGGGTGTAGTATTTTGGCAAGGCTACGCTCCTGTGATTTCGAGCCGCGTTTTGTTCAATTTCATGAGTACATTTCCTATTTCATATCTGTTGCAAGGTTTGATCTCCAGAAGGGGGGCTCTGCGATACGCTTTCACCAGGGAGACATACATTTTAAACATGTAATATCATGTGACCACGCTGCTCTAATTCCCGTGAGAAGTTCACGTTTACCGTTAGTGGATGGGGCATGCTAATCGGAAATTGCTCGGGAATCGGTTTTGAGCCTATCCGGACATGTTGACAATGGGACATCAGGAGGTCAGTCAACCTGGCGAATCTTGGCCTAATGAAGTTATTTTATTACAAATCGGTACAATCGGATATGCCCAGGCCATTGGGATACTAGTCAGATGTGCTACTGAGTGACACCTATACTATCCTTATATATTTGACGTCGTGAATAATATATATCCACCTTCACTGGATTTGAAGGGAACTATCAATAGTCTAAGTGGGACTTCATAATATGACATGCACCTCTATAAGGATGAAAATGGCTCTCGTGTCGAGTCTACGAGTAGAGATATAATAATTTCGGCGATATTTATCATTTCTGTACAGCGCATTTTGGCGTCCACATATCTCGGAGCTGGGGTCCATGTAAATATCGTGTTACACAATATGTTCGTGATATTTATATTAATGATCGACAAATACATCAAACATATGGGATGCTGGTAAATTTCTCCCTATAGAAATGTGGTGAGATTTAATCACATCATTAAATCCTTGTAAAGTAACGGTACGGTTGCTTCGAGAAGAAATTACCCGCATATATGTTTGCCTCAATCACAGGTGTCACGATGTCTCGAGGACAATACTCAAAACTAACTAGATATTCAACATTTTAAATGTTTTAGGTACAATGTCCTGGATCTCTCGCCCGGAATCGAATTTATGGGAAAAGTCAAGTGGCAGTTGGCCCTGTGTGTATTTGTGGCCTGGCTCATCGTGTTTGTCTGTCTATGCAAAGGGGTCTTCTCCTCCAGAATCGTAAGCTGAAAACATTTATGATCCATCAGTCTTAATTAGAATATAATATACTTTATTGTACAAAGACGCCCTCTTGGAGACGGGTACACATGTAAATAATAATAATATATGACATTATTTTTATCTTAGTGTAGCACAGATCCTAGTGATGAAAATTGGTCGAGTCCCATGTCCCATGATGTATACATGAACAATAAAATCGTGGTTGAGATGCAAATCAGCTCATGGATCGTTTCTGGTCCATGTTGTGTTTTTAGATATGCATGCAGAATATTGGTCTGTGGGGTCATATGACATCCTTCCTGTAAGTACCTGGCATCTTTTCCCACCACCTATATATTTAATCATTCAGTTCTTGGACTTCAGTTCTTGGACTTGGACAGAGACGATTGAGCTCATAATAACGAACAGAAGACTTTCCTCTGGTACGGAATGCCAAAGTGTCATCAGGAATGCCAGCATTTTGATTAAGGAAATGAACATGCCATTGTCCAAGGGGGATGCTATCAACAAAATCTTCTTTATCCTCTTTGAGAGACTTTCTTGGCACTTATTACTCCCTGGTATCACTGGCATAGAGTTCATTCTGTTTTTCAAGTATCGTTTCTCTATAGCGATTTTCTTTTCACTTTCTAGTATTTTTATATAAAAAAAATTTTCATGTAGATTGAGAATGATACGACGGTCACAGAGATGCTAAGTATTTTTCCAGACAGTCTGCAAGACCATTTTCATCTCAGTGCATTCACTGTCATACCATTTCTTTTTTCTTTTCGACTGCTATTTTTGTGCAGACCAATCATACCGATTTATCTTGTGAAATTAATAAAATGAAAGAAAATATCAGCAGCTGCTTGTTCAATGTGAGAATGGGACGAGTTATAAGTCCTCCTAAGGTAAGTGTTACATGTAGACCTAGTAGATTCGTCATATCTCATAGCAGGTAGGTGGATGTATCATTCCAAACGTACCTGTAATTTTCGATTTTCTTATTTTAGCCGTGGGTCAGTCAGTCATATTATTCGACTTTGTGTACAAGAATATGCAGAGGATGTGGCAATGTTTATATCCATGCAAACTAATCGTCGCTATATAGCTGAAATATTGCTGAACGCGACGTTAAACCTTAATTCTCTCTCTCTCTATACGAACTAGACAAACAGTGGTCAGAAAAGCAGGACAATGGCATAACATTCAAAGAACTAACATCTCTATACATTTTAGTGTCAAGAGCATTGGTGTATTAGCCATATCAAGTCATCTGACGGAAACTGGTGAAATATGTTGCCGTAAAAAAGAAGAAACGGCCCAAACAGGAAAAATATTAGTAGAATCGACTGAACTAAATCCGTAGAAGTATAGGAAGATAATTGACCAAAAATATCACCTATTGTATAGCCATTAACCATACAGAGGCTTGAACTTTTACAGAGATGGACAAGATCCCTGACAAAAGAGTTATTCGTACAATCCTGGTTATTTCTCTGGGCAAAAATATACTATTAGTTATACGTCGCCCTTCCGGGGTAATACGGGATGAGATTTGGTTTCTCTCGCCATATTTTTCCGAGGCGCAACCGAGGAAAAATATGGCGAGAGAAACCAAATCGAATCCCGTATCACCCCGGAAGGGCGATGTATAACGAATTTATCATATCTCAGAGCATTAAGAATCACTTTGGACTTCAAGGCCGACATAATGGAACGGACTTCGATCGGACTTGCACTGGTTTCAGAACGATCCACAGCATGCACCGGAAAAAATGAACACAAAGACAAATGTATCATTTTTACAATCCTCATCTTTAAAACGTACTAAGGGAGGAGCAAAGATAACGATAACATATACTGTAATCCGTGAACAATGAACCCGGTTTCCGTGTGAAATACCGGTGGGCTTCGGTGATAAAGAATGAACAATCTAACTTCAAATTCAGCTTCATCTCTTATGTTCTATTCTGAAAATCAGAAACGTATAAAATACTGGAACATTAAGCTTAATCTCAATTTCATATTTAATATTTAATAGCCATCGACGAGTATAATATCTAGATTATATACCTTTTGTTAATAAATACATCGAAAGACCCGTTCCGGATTCACATCTGTTGCGTGGATATGTAAGTTTCAAATACACGTGTGAACTGTTACATTTCCATTCTGTCTATAATTCAACACCGTGTCACTCGACAGTGTCACTTGTGTCATGTTTCCATAACATCACACAGGAGAAGGACCAACATGAACTGACTTAAATTTACAGTTCGAGAGAAAAATCGGAAAAATCAAACTGTCCTGCACAATTTGGCAGAAGTATAGGTATTTGCTTCATTTTCGCACGATCATGTTGATTGCATTTATTGTGCAGTTATTGAACATTGGCGCTGAGGGATTTGCGGCGACCAGGATAGCTGTGGGAATGTCACACGATGTGGGCGGGACAGCGGTGCTGTCGAATTCACAAAACAGCTGATTAAGATCAAAATCAAAGTCGTCGGCATGGCCTTCTGCTCGTACATCCTGGGTGTGTAACACGGCCGACGTGGCATCATTTGACGTGGGTGCAGGGTACTGAGAAGATGATGTCACAGTTTCTGCAGGATGGGGTTTGACAAGAACATTTACTGGAAGTGTATGCGTACCGGTATTCGTCTTTCGGGTTGAACCCATCGTGTCAGGAAAGGCTACTGACGCAACCGTGTGGCCCATTTGCAGTTTCTCGCCATCACTTACTCGCTGGTAAACCGACAGCGACGAGACAGATCTGTGACCTGTGACAGCCATTATTTGAGATGCTGAATAGTTGTTTCTACCAAGGATGGTGATGCCGGTTGCTCGTATACTGTGGTTAGTGTATGGTTCAGAAAGTTTCAGACGAGTGCCCAGGTTGGTCATGAAGGCTGCCAAGCGGTGTTTCCCAATAGGTTTGTTATAATACCAAACTTTATCGTCGTCGAGGAAACTATCAACCGGGTACTGCCACAAGCGATCACATTTCGGATGGAGTTTGGAGATATAACTTTCGAATGAAGCAACAGGACAGAACGGGGAACCTTCTTCTTCAGGCATGAATCCGGTAACACCCTCTTTTTGCTGGGCCCGGCGATTTTTTGTGAGTTCATCCTCCTTTTTTTTCACATACCTCTGCCCAGTTTTCGGGTCCCGCTTGATGATGAATGTGTTTTTTGTCATCTTTTCCATATTCTCCACTCCCCTTCTAAAGAAGAACAGACGTACATCGAACTGAACTTTATTTGCAAGCCCAGTTGGGGTTTTTGGGGACATGAGAACAGACTTGTAGAGTTTACAACGATCGGACTCGTTTATGGGCTCATAATGATCGGTGTCGCCTTTTCCAGATGCCTTCAACTCTGCAAGTGCGGTTTTGAAGCACTCGTTGGCTTCATTAAACTCCGAATTTCTAATCAAATCAAAAGTTTTCAAATACGGTGGGGCCTTCAGGTAACGATTCAGAGAATGTCGAAAGTTTTCGAGAGTGGATGTTTTGTACAATTCTCCGTCTTGTTTTCGGGCATCCAAATAGAAATGACTGAGTACCTCTGCTAACCTCTCGGCCGAGAATCCTTCGAATTCTTCACTCTGTCCCTTCTCTTTCAGGTAATACTTCAAAGTTCTGGCGGACGCTTTGTT
Source organism: Hanleya hanleyi (assembly GCA_036873755.1). NCBI lineage: Eukaryota > Metazoa > Mollusca > Polyplacophora > Lepidopleurida > Hanleyidae > Hanleya > Hanleya hanleyi. Next base: position 3,145 of record JAVTVY010056696.1, on the reverse strand, counting down.
CGATTTTTTTGTGTTGCTGGGAATAATATTAGCCCGCTTTTCAACAACTTCATCGTCCGTGTGAGACGCGAAACGTTTGCCTGATTCAGCCATTTTGTTTAGCAGACGATGGGATCTAGTGAACACCTGTTCGTTGCCCTTGGCGACGGGGGTATACGATATATATTCGACCAGGAAGTTGACAATACAGCATCACACATGAGGTCTGTCAGCCAATCAAAAGTCTACATGCTTCTCTGAGATATGATAAATATTTTCAACATCACATAACTTTGGTAAAGGGGAGGATCGTCTGCAGGAGGGGTTATGCAAATAGGCTTCAAAATAAGCCCAATGTGATAAGCTAAACAGTCACGGAGTGTCAGCTATCAAGCTATCCGAAGTTAGGAGATAAAAATAAGAGTTTCTGATGCATCTATTCATGCTTCCGTGTAATAAATTTGAAATATGATATACAAGGGGGCTCACTTTCTACTTAGCAAGTTAAAAGGTTATGCAAACGTTAACCCTACCAAGCCCGAAAAGAGAGGGGGGGGGGGGGGCATTATGCATCACCCTACCAAACTTTATCATATTGGGATCTTGTGGAGCCTATTTGCATGACGCCCTGAGCAAAGAATCATGGGTAAATTCAAAATGACGGCCATGTGAGATACCAGAAAAATGATATTTTCATCATATTTCTTCAAAATTCTTGCTTCTTTGCATGGAAAAGTGGCCAAAACTATTATATTTCATATGAGATTATTATTTACTAATTTATCAGGCCGTTTTTACGAAGAAATTTCATTGATAAAAAATTCGAAAAAAATCCGACCAAAAAGTCATCGTGACGGCCATCTTGGATATTTTACATTTTCGGGTAAAGCTTGACCGAAGAGTATTGTGTCGTAAGTTTCCACACCTTAGCCTAAAGGGTAAGAAAAATAGTTAGGGGGGGCCGAAATGCTTCCCTATACCAGAGTAGTATGTAGTACCCGAATTGATAGAAAACCCCCCCACTGCGCATGCGCAGAACCTGGTGTGACGTCATAAGTGTATGGGCATTGGGGGGTTATTGGGGGTGTGCGCATGCGTGATGTGTGGGAGGTGGGTTGTACCCACCTCCCACATTTGTACCCACCTCCCACAATGAGTGCATAGAAAAAAAAAAAGTTCCGGCAAAAAAAAAAAAAAAAATGTATTCATCCGCGGTGATGCGGTTTGGCCGTGGTTTTGGCGGTAATTCGGTCTCGGGAAAAAGCTTCCGCGGAGAAAAAGTAGTCCCTAGATAAAATGGTCCGATTGGGTCGAGTGAGGTATCAAAGTGAAGCTTAGGTGAAGGGGCATCTAATGGGCTAGGTGTGGGGTTGAAATATCGGCCTTCTGCGCATGCGCGGTGACCGAAGGGTATGAAAATAGCCTTTTTGGAGCTAGGGGAGCCCCTAGTGTACCGATGGGGTCGAGTGAGGTATCAAAGTGAAGCTTAGGTGAGGGGGCATCTAATGGGCTGGGTGTGGGGTTGAAATATCGGCCTTCTGCGCATGCGCGGTGGCCGAAGGGTATGAAAATAGCCTTTTTGGAGCTAGGGGAGCCCCTAGTGGACCGATGGGTCGAGTGAGGTATCAATGTGAAGCATTCATGAAGGGGCATCTAATGGACTGGGTGTGGGGTTGAAATATCGGCATTCTGCGCATGCGCGGTGGCCGAAGGGTATGAAAATAGCCTTTTTGGAGCTAGGGGAGCCCCTAGTGGACCGATGGGGTCGAGTGAGGTATCAAAGTGAAGCATCCATGAAGGGGCATCTAATGGACTGGGTGTGGGGTTGAATTAGGGCTTTCTGCGCATGCGCGGTGGCCGGGAAGGGTATGAAAATAGCCTTTGGAGCTACGGGAGCCCCTAGTGGACCGATGGGGTCGAGTGAGGTATCAAAGTGAAGCATCCATGAAGGGGCATCAATGGACTGGGGTGGGGCTGAATTAGGGCTGCCCCACGCAGCGGTGGCCGAAGGGTATGAAAATAGCCTTTTTTGAGCTAGGGGAGCCCCTAGTGGACCGATGGGGTCGAGTGAGGTATCAAAGTGAAGCATCCATGAAGGGGCATCTAATGGACTGGGTGTGGGGTTGAATTAGGGTCATTCTGCGCATGCGCGGTGGCCCAAGGGTATGGAAATAGACGTGTTGGAGCTAGGGGAGCCCCTAATGGACCAATGGGTCGAGTAAGGTATCAAAGTGAAGCTTATGTGAAGGGGCATCTGATGGACTGGGTGTGGGGTTGAAATATCGGCATTCTGCGCATGCGCGGTGGCCGAAGGGTATGAAAATAGCCTTTTTGGAGCTAGGGGAGCCCCTAATGGTCCAATGGGATCGAGTGAGGTATCAAAGTGAAGCATTCATGAAGGGGCATCTGATGGACTGGGTGTGGGGTTGAATTAGGGTCATTCTGCGCATGCGCGGTGGCCCAAGGGTATGAAAATAGACGTTTTGGCATCTAGGGGAGCCCCTAATGGTCGAATGGGGCCGAGTGAGGTATCAACGTGAAGCCTAGGTGAAGGGGTATTTGATGGCTGGGTGGGTGCATGTAAAATTTTTCCTGAAAAAAAAAAATACGGAACACGGACTTTATCGAAAACCTGGGAAATGCCTATATGGGGTATGCGGGGTATATAGGTCGCCGGGCTTAACGGGGCTTGTCTATCAATAGAGTTATCTCCCCCTAGTTCCAGGGTGGTTGTATGTAGAATTTTTCCTGAACAAATACGGAACACGGACTTTATCCTAAATTACCTGGAAATGGCTATATGGGGTATGGGGGGTATAGGACCATCCTGGGAAACCTACTTCTATGCATTTGCGGTAGGGTTGTGGGGTCTCGTTTTACTCGTCTTGTCATTTAGAACATGATAGGAAGTGTCCCCGTGCGAATCGGTGAAATTTTTGAAAAAGTACGATATAGCCTCATATAGTCCCATACTGAGGGTATAGGATCAATGTTTGTCCCCCGGGAAACGTACTTCTATACATTTGCGGTAGGGTTGTGGGGTCTCGTTTTACTCGTCTCGTCATTTAGAACATGATAGGAAGTGTCCCCGTGCGAATCGGTGAAATTTTTGAAAAAGTCACCGAGCCCCATATAGTCCCATACTGGGGTATAGGTTCAATGTTTA
>JAVTVY010056695.1:0-31871 GCA_036873755.1 Hanleya hanleyi | reverse complement strand
GATGGCGGCGTGTGGGTACAAGATGATAGAATGTATATTCCGGATCGATTCCGGCTCTCCCGATCACCACAGGATGATCAGATATCTCCAATCGGTCAAACTCTTCCGTCAGGATCAGTCTAGCATCTGTACCACCCTAGGGTTGAGCGTTTATTGTCCCGTGTATCTCCGCAAAAAATCAACAAACAAAATGGCGGCTCCAGGATGGTGTGGGGACGCCCTTTCCACATCACGGCGTCGATCCTAACCATAGCGCTATCTGAACACACTGACGCAAGGGAGACAACTCGTGTGGACCAAGGGTATGGAAATAGACGTTTTGGCATCTAGGGGAGCCACTATTGGTCCAGTGGTCATACATGGGGGTGCATCAGTAATAGGCTTTGCATTCGTGAAAGGGGCATCTGATGGGCTGGGTGTGGTGTTGAAATATCGGCATTCTGCGCATGCGCGGTGGCCCAAGGGTATGAAAATAGACGTTTTGGAGCTAGGGAAGCCAATAATGGTCCGATTGGGTCGAGTGAGGTATCAAAGTGAAGCTTATGTGAAGGGGCATCTCACTGAACTAGTGGGTTGAAATAGCGTCATTCTGCGCATGCGCGGTGGACAAAGGGTATGGAAATAGACGTTTTGGGATCTAGGGGAGTCCCTAATGGTCCAGTGGAGTTGTATGAGGTATCCATGTGAAGCATTCGTGAAGGGGCATCGGACTGGACTAGTGGATCGGGCGTTGTCACCATTCTGCGCATGCGCGGTGGCCCAAGGGTATGCAAATAGCGGTTTTGGAGCTAGGGGAGTTACTAATGGTCCGATGGGGTCATATGAGGTATCCATGTGAAGCATTCGTGAAGGGGCATCTGATGGGCTGGGTGTGGGGTTGAACTATCGGCATTCTGCGCATGCGCGGTGGCCCAAGGGTATGCAAATAGCGGTTTTGGAGCTAGGGGCGTCCCTAGTGGACCAATGGGGTCGAGTGAGGTATCCAAGTGAAGCATTCGTGAAGGGGCATCTGATGGGTTGGATGTACGGTAGGAATATCATGCGCAGACAGCAATGCGGTGCTCTCGTCCAATCAGAAGCGAGTATTTCAAATCCGTCACAGAGCTCTCAGCCAATCAGAAGCGAGTATTTTGACCCGGTGCATTATGGGACATATCCAATATGGCGGCACGTATGTTCAAGATGGCGGCACATCCGGTGTCGAAAACTGGCCATTTCGGCGGGATGTGGTCACCTAATGTCCAAAACTCGACCCTGTATGGGTCCCGCTAGACGTTTTGGAGCTAGGGGAGCCACTAATGGTCCAATGAACAAGTGTGTGACGTCACTTCCGGTTGGGGTGAATGGGGCGTGACCTTTGGCCATGTCTAGACTTGTCTGTGTCTGTCATGTACTGGGTTTTTTTTCTCTACAATGGCGTTCACGTGGTGTGGTGGGTCTGCGCAAGTGTGTGTGTGTGTGACGTCACTTCCGGTTTTCACTAAAACGATCTCCAACTTTCCCGGCCCCGGCGGGCCCCGGCCGCCCCACCGCAGCGCGCGCGCGCGGGTTCTCCGGCCGCAGCGCGCGCGCGCGCGTCAATGTAGGGAGAGGTTAAATCCACGCTTATTTCACCCGGATGTAAAAATGACGTCACTTCCGGTTTGGTTGAATGGGGCGTGACCTTTGGACATGTCCAGACTTGTCTGACAGCCATTGTTGCAAAATGGCGGATAATGGCGGAAGGTGACCGCCATTGTGGGAAAATGGCGGATAATGGCGGCTAATGGCGGAAGGTGACCGCCATTGTGGGAAACCCCCACAGACAGGTCAGTACATGCATTCCTATGATGTTCACGCATAATAAAAGGATTGATCTGTAATCTGTGTTGTTGTTGTTGTTGTTGCTCTCTTTTTTGGACTAACCCATCAGAATAGTACGTATCACGGACTACACCCGACGTCTAGGCGCGCATGTGTGACCTGGTCTATAAAACACGTCCCCCCGGATCCCACACCTTCATTTCTACGGTTGCAGAGCCATGGCGGAGATCCAGCCCTATGCGACTCGCATTTTACAGCATGCCACCGTGGTGAATTCATTCACGGGTTACCGAGCAGTGGTCCGGTCCATGTTTGCAGATGGCGACGACAACGAGGGACGACGCCAGATCCTCAACGAGTTCACAGAAGCGGCCCTCCACAGAGAGCACTCGATGGAGAGGCGTGCCATCACTCACCACTACTGGACTATGACAGCCATCCTTGATGCTCGGGCTATGGACCACGAGCGCTCACGCCGGAACCAGCGACGGCTGGTTGGCCTCACAATAGTCTGTGCCCTATTGACCCTGGCGCTGTGGTATTGACAGTGGGACCTGACTATAAATACGAGAGACAGACACAGTGTGTGTCATTCACCGTTCGACATTGGAGCAAGCATGTCACCCGTCCTACGAGCCATCCTGCCCCTTACACCCCGGGTGGGGTTACACGTCTATGAAGATAAAGTCACCCTGGTGGAAGACCGTGGAGATGTTTGCTGGTCGCCCGCTGGGACCGTATCGAATACGGTGACGCTACCTCGTGACGGCTGGACCAAATTTAAACGGGTGTTGAGCGGCGAGCTCGACGGAAACCTCATCCACATAGACAATGCCATCTACGTATACCGTGCAACCTTCTTCCTACGCCTGGGCCGCTACCAAGATGCTACGCGAGGCTTCACCCTAGACCCCGATCTGTGGTCAGCCTTGGAGAAAGTGATGCCTATTGTGGACCAGCTGTTTACACCGGACGAGCGATCATCACACCAGTTGGGGTGGGCTCGTGCTATTGAGGACGCGCTGGCTGAACCCCATGAACAACTGTCTAGCCATGAACCCGACGACGATGCCATTGATTACCCGGCTAGACTCAGTCAGCCCAGTGACATGACCACCTGATCCTTTTGATCTCACGGGGTTCTCCCTATAAATACGAGAGACAGTCAACTCTGGTACCATTCACGTACTGACCATGGCGGAGCATATGATACTGGCGTATCTCAGCTTGACCCCGAGGTTTTCCTGCACGTGTATGCGGATAAGGTCGATATCATGGAGGAGGTGGGAGACATCTGTGATGCGGACCCTACACAACCGTGCCCGGCCCACATTCGTCTGTCCCGGGAGGCCTGGACCAAATTCAAACGGGTGTTGTCTGGTGAACTGGACGGCGACCTCATCCACTTGTGTCACGATGTGTACATCCGACGCGGCCCTTTCTTTGCTCAATTGGCTCGGCTAGATGGGGGTACAGTGCATTTTACCCTTCACCCTGATCTATGGTCTGCATTGGAAGATGCCGTGGTAGATGTGGATGAAGTGCTTATCAAGCGGTCATCAGACGAGTTAGACTGGTCATTTACCATGGCCACTGTGGAAGTCCACGAAGAAAATCAGAAAGAAACTCCGGCCCAAGATATACCCGTTATAAATAAACGATAGAGCCAGGGTGCATCATCATTTGTCACCATGAAGCGCTGGGAGAAGGTGTTGGATAACTTATACTACAGTCCCGACAGTCCGGCGGCCTATAGTGCATTGTCGGCTCTATCGAGCGGCCAAACCCCAGGGGATACAACGTGCCCAAGTCCGAGATTGGTTAAGAAAACAAGACACCTATACCTTACATCGATCTGTCCGTCGCCATTTTCTACGGAACCGGGTCATCGTGGGAGGGAATAGATGCCCAGTGGCAAGCGGATTTGGTCGATATGAGCGCCTTTGCCGACGCTTGATGGGAATCGTATATCTTGACGTGCATCGATATCCTATCGAAGTATCACGTGGGTGGTACCATCGGACGAAAACAGGGGGCAAATCTACATAGCGGCGTTCAAAGACATCTTCAAGACCGGGCGCAAACCCTTGTATTTGCAAACCGACGAAGGCACGGAATTCCTCAACACACCGTTCCAACAGTTTCTGAAAGCCCAGAAGGTGTTTTTCTTCCATACGTACAACGAGACCAAGGCTTCCGTGGTGGAAAGGTTCAACAGGACATTCAAAGGCCGCATGTATAAATATTTCACCTATAAGAATACAAGGCGGTACATCGATGTTCTCCCGAAACTGGTGAGGGGTTACAATCGAGCCTATCATCGGAGTATAGAGAGAGCCCCCATTACCGTCACCCAACGCAATGAAGCCCAAGTCCGGCGTGTCTTGTACCCCAGGCCATCGCAGCGAACGACGAAGGCGGAGTACAAGGTCGGGGACCCTGTACGGATCAGTAAAGTCAAGGGCAAGTTCGAGAAAAGTTACTTGCCCAACTGGAGCGATGAGCACTTCCTGATTAAACGGCGCCTACCCCGACGGCGGCGAGTCTATGAACTGGAAGATCTTCAAGGGGAACCGTTGCTAGGCACGTTTTACGAGCCGGAATTACAGCCTGTCGTAAAAACACAGCAAGACTACTACACGGTGGAGCAGATTTTGAAAACGGAACGTCGACGTGGCAAACTGTTTCATTTCGTCAAATGGCAAGGCTGGCCCAGTTCTTTCAATTCCTGGGTCGCGGGCAACCAGGTGAAACGACTATAAAGCCAGACACCACTGCCGTCCTCCTTCATTCCACGTCCGACCACAGTGCTATGGACCAACAGCAGCTGTCTCTGAACACAGCGTCTCCCAAAACGCGCAAAGCGCAAGTGGGCTTTGTGGTGATAGTGCTAACCCTGCTGAGTGTGCTGTACGGAGGTGTGTTTTACGACGTAGCCTATGTCAGCACGTTACTTAACCAATTGAGAACACCAGCCACCAGCGAAACCGGTCTACAGAGAGCACCAGTCAACCCCGTATCGAGCCCAGTCACCACCACCACACCCCGTGTACAAGCCACGTCGAGTGTAAGCTCTACACCTACACCAAGAACACCCACTACGTCTCCAGACCCACCGGATTTCATCCCTCACAGTGAACAGACAACGACGACCGACGTTGTACCCACCCCCATCATCATCCCTGACAGTGTACAGACAACGACGACCGAAGTTGTACCCACCACCACTCCAGTTCACTCGTACGAAATTTACAAGAGCGGGTTACCACGACAACGGATACACGTCGAACCATGGACCCACGGTGGCAGCATCCCTTCACGTGTCTCATCGCAGGACCGACGGTCTCCGGCAAAACGCACTTCGTCCGGAAGCTCCTTCAACACGCCGACAGCATGATCACCCCACCTATTGCCCGAGTCGTGTGGTGTTACGGAGAATGGCAGGAAGCGTATGCAGCAATGCCCCACATCACGTTCGTGGAAGGCCTACCCAACCTGGCCGATTTGGAACCCGACACCTTGGTGGTTCTGGATGATCTCATGGCGGAGACGGATGCACGGGTCACCCAACTCTTTACCAAAGGCAGCCATCATCGACGGCTCAGCATCATCTACATTGTGCAGAATCTGTTCAGTAAAAACAAAGAACATCGGAACATTAGCTTAAATGCCCACTACCTGGTGGTCTTCAAAAACCCGAGAGATACCACTCAACTGCTGCACCTGGCGAGACAGATATATCCCGGCCGCACACCGTTTGCGTTGGAAGCCTTTAAAGATGCCACAACCCCTCAGCACGGGTATATGCTCTTCGACCTCAAGCAAGCCACCCCCGACCACCTTCGACTACGGACCGGCATCTTTCCGGGAGAGACCCACCACGTGTACTTGCAAAAATAATGTAAACACACCCACAGTGGCGTGGGATGTGTGTGTGTTTGATGATGGAGATAATAAAAAGAATGAATACCACAGCAGGGTTGACTTTGTCTCTGAGGTGGATAAAAAGGGCAGAGTTGTGGGTTCTGGCATTAGTTGTACATGATGTCTGCGCGAGTACGGAAGCACGCTCCCACGCTCCGTGTATTGAAGACGGCCCCACCCGAGTTGGTCCGAACCATTGTACGCGGTGCGGACCCTGACCTTGTACGCTGTATGTGCGAGATCGGGTACAATCTGTTAAAAGGCAACGTACCACTGACTCCGGCTCAGAAGACCAAGTTGGCCAAGCATAAGACAGGTCTCCGAACCCTAGTCCATAAGCGGGTCCCACAAACACAAAAGAAAAAGGTGTTACAGAAAGGCGGCTTTCTCGGGGCCATCTTAGCACCGTTGGCCGCTTCCGTGTTGGGTCCAGTATTGGGTGGACTCTTCGGCCGACAATGAACCACACGAAAAAAATGGTCCTCGTCGAACCTCGGTTGCTTCAAAACCTCCAATCGCCCTACCCTGTGCCACCTACGGTGAAGACCATAAACACCCTCGATGGGGAGATGCAACAGATCTTACAGAGACCGGGGTTAAGCGACAGTGAGAAAGTACAACGGTACAATGAGACGCTTCAACGGTACATGACGTTCATGGACCAATACAAAACCCTCTCTACCCCACCACCACCACCACCACCACGTGACACACCGCCGACCTCAGCACCGCTCCAGCAGCCGCCATTACCAGGGGTACCACCCACAGCCCCACAGTGGGTGGAAGACGAAATGCTGAAGAGTGTACCTGCATCGTTCAAGAAACAAGCTGACCTGGTATTACAACGGATGAAACAGAATCCTAACATGACTTGGAATGATAAAGGCGAACTCCTGGTACAGAATCAGGTGGTCCCCGGCACCCACATGACTGATTTAGTGAATGACCTGATGCGTAAACGCAGATCGCACACGGATCCTCGAGGATGGGAGGTCTTCGCTCAAGGCTTGAAAGACATGCATGTACCACAGGAATTGGTGGGGAACCCCACCGCTGGGCCTTTATGCAGCAAACCCAGCAATCGCCGAGTCGTGCACCACGACAGATTCCACAACCTTGGGAATCCGAATGGGAACCGGAGTCACCCCCCAAAACTCCACCACCACAACGGGCACCTTCTTTTCAAACCTTTAAAAAACCACCCTTGATCAGGACACCGCACATCTCCAGAGCCGTGACATGTAGCAAGTCAACGCGACGAACACGACGCCGGACACAACCACCCAAGGTCTGGAACACCTATTAAAACCAACAGCAGCAGCAGGACAGCTCAGTCGCCATGTTTTACCTCACGCTACCCAGTAACAGTTCACTCGATGTGTTTTCTGACAACACCGTGGCCAAGTATGTGACTCAATTACCACAACCGTTGCATTTACCTGGCCGGTGGGAATGTGGACTGGTGGATATTCAGTACCCTTACTCGTGGTACAACGTGCGAGCCAATGAAGTGTGGTACGAGGTGACCTACGAAGGAAAAGACACCCGACTCACCCTCCCCGAAGGCCAATACGATACTCCCAAGGAGTTCATGGGTGAGCTGTCAAGACTGTTGCATTATAAGGCTCTACGGGAGGTCACGAATACTTCAAAACCCATCAAAGCCTATCCCTTCAAGAATCACGTGAACTTCGATTACAACGCACACAACGACAAGGCAGAGCTTATCGTCACCGCCAACGCGAGTGTCGTACTGAGTCCTATCCTACAGCAAATGCTGGGTTTCGATCTGCAGACGTTCGCTGGTCCCACCGAACACCAAGGCGAGATCCCGATGGATATGAAGTCGGGTATGTACGGACTCTACGTCTACTCGGACGTGGTGGACAACCACATCGTGGGCGATATCAACCCACCTCTGTTACGGGTGGTGCCCATTAAAAAGTTGTATGGAGATCAAGTGACCCACAGTTTCACCCACATGCTCTACCTGCCTGTACGACAAACCCACATCAACACGATCACGGTGGATATAAGAGATGACACGGGACGACCGGTGGCATTCGAACGCGGGAAAGTGGTGCTGACACTTCATTTTCGACAAGCACGTGCTCCCCACTTTGCATAATGAAGGTTCCTTACGAGTGCGATGCACGCAGCTATATGGACTATTATGCCCAACAGGCCGGGGGTGGCTTTCCGGTGTTTAGTGGTGCACGCATGCAACGTGGACATGAACTGGGGAACATACTCGGGAGCATCGTGAAAACGTTCCTGCCCTTGGTGACGCGTGGGGTGAAAGCAATCGGCAAACAAGCGGTACGCAGTGGACTGCAAGTCGCCGGTGATGTCTTGGAGGGTACGGCACACAAAGAAGCCTTGAAACGGCGGGCCAAAGAAGCAGGAGGCGTCTTGGTGGCCAAAGCACAACGCACGGTAGGGACTAAAAGACCTGCACCACCGAGACCACGCACCAGTCGACGACCGATCCAGCGACGACGCACATCGAAGACCCAGGATATCTTTTCTTAAAACATGTCATTGATCCACGCAGAGTCCTGCCCCTCCATCAACAGTGAATTTGATTTGTGAACCGTCCCGCCCACACAGACCAGTGCCGAACAAGGATTATGGGTGGAGCATCTCCCGCTGTCCAGCATCAACGCAACAGGGCCCATCGAGTTCACCATCAGTAATGCGGATACGACCTATGTGGATTTAGCCCATACCTACTTGTATGTGAAAGCCAAGATCGTCAATGGAGATGGCACCAGAATCGCCGACCAAGCAACGGTGGGGCCGACGAATCTCTGGCTGCACTCGATGTTTCAACAGGTGGATATATTTCTCAGCGACAAACTCATCAGTGACTCGACCAACACGTACCCCTATCGAGCCTACATAGAGACGCTGTTGTCGCATGGGCGAGAGGCTAAAAAATCTCAACTGACAGCCGCTTTATTCTACCAGGACAAAGCCGAGCACATGGGCGCAGAGAACGACAATACGGATATAGCAAACGGAAGGCTTTGACCGCGAACGGCGTCTCGGTGGATATGATCGGTCGACTGCACGCAGACATGTTCATGCAAGACCGATACCTCTTGAACAAGATTCCCATCAAAATCCGACTGATACGGGCGCCTCCGACCGTCGCCTTGATGGCCACTAACGTAGAGGCGCATGTAGCTGACTATAAGATTGTCATCGAAGACGCAGTCCTGTATGTCCGAAAAGTGAAACCGAATCCAGCCGTTCAATTGGGACACATGAAAGCCTTGGAAACAAAGCCAGCCCAGTACCCTATCCGACGTGTGCAAACCAAAGTGTTCTCTGTGTCTGCTGGAAATATGAGCACCAACAAAGACAACCTGTTCCTGGGGGAACTACCCAAGCGATTGATCTTGGCCTGTGTGGAAAATACCAGTTTCAGTGGAGCCTACCCAGAGAATCCGTTTGACTTTAAACATTTGGGCATCAATTTTGTGGCCCTGCATGTGGATGGACAACAGGTGCCAGCCACGGCCTTAACCCCGAACTTTGGGCGCGCGAATTTCATTCGAGCCTATCAGAGCCTGTTTACAGCCACCGGTCAAATCAACCAGGACGAAGGGAATTTCATCAGTCGGGAGGACTACGGGAAGGGATACACGTTGTTCTGTTTCGATTTGACCCCCACCTTAGAGAACGATCATCAGCTGGCCCTGGCCAAGCAAGGCAATTTACGGTTGGAAATCCACTTTCAACGAGCCCTCCGGAGCACCGTCAATGTGATCTGCTACGCCGAGTTTGAAAACATCATTCAAGTGGACAAGGCGCGCAACGTGCTGTGTGACTTCTCCACCTAACATGGATACAGACCAGATAACCACCGTGCTGGAGAATGACCCAGAGACACGTATGATGTTTCAAGGGGTGTTCGCCCGAGATGTGTTCCCATTAGACCGTGTGTATCCTGCTGCTTACGTTCTCAAGACGGACCCGATGGATCGGCCCGGTGAACATTGGGTGGCCGTGTACTTGACAGAACAGCAGGGCGAAAACTTTGACCCGTACGGCCTGCCACCCCTCCATACCGATTTAACAGACTTCATGGATCAAGGCACAGAGACGTGGTGTTGGAGCAGTCAAACGTTGCAAAGCCTGACCAGTAGCGTGTGCGGACAATATTGCTTGTTTTACCTGTACCATCGATGCCGGGGAAGACCCTTATCTACCATCGTACAGATGTTTGACGAGTACCCCAAGGCCGAGGACCGCGATGTACTCGTATATGACTGGGCCGCCCATCATTTCAATGTACAAGCCCCGTTCTGGGCTTGAATTCTTTCAATGTACACACGCCCGCTGTTCTGGGCTTAAGTTTAAAAGCCCCCTGTTCTGGGCTTCAGTTTACAAGCCCCCTGTTCTGGGCTTCAGTTCTTTCAATGTACAAGCCCCTTGTTCTGGGCTTCAGTTTTCACGTGGTTGTTCTCACGTTGTTGTTGTTCACTGAATAAAAAAAATGAGATCTCACCAAAAAAAAACCCTGTCTTGTGTGTTTTATTCATAATGCATCAATGCCCAATGTGGAGATTCAGTCAAACTGAAATCAGTGGTGTAGGATGGGGCCAAAATGTAACCCATCAAGGTTAGAATGCAAGCGCACTATAGTAAAAATAGAGAGCCAATGAAATCAGCCCACAGACCAAGTACGTGTTTTTGGTCTAGGTTTGGAGCGGGCATTTCATTGAGGTACGTGTATACGGTGAGTGAAGACTCGTCCAACACGTATAGATTAAGTTTATGACTATAAGTTCTATGTTGTCGATTTAACCTCTCCCTACATTGACGCGCGCGCGCGCTGCGGCCGGAGAACTCGCGCGCGCGCGCTGCGGTGGGGGGCCGGGGCGGGCCGGGGCCGGGAAAGTTGGAGATCGTTTTAGTGAAAACCGGAAGTGACGTCACACACACACACACACACACTTGCGCAGACCCACCACACCACGTGAACGCCATTGTAGAGAAAAAACCCCAGTACATGACAGACACAGACAAGTCTAGACATGGCCAAAGGTCACGCCCCATTCACCCCAACCGGAAGTGACGTCACACACTTGTTCATTGGACCATTAGTGGCTCCCCTAGCTCCAAAACGTCTAGCGGGACCCATACAGGGTCCAGTTTTGGACACTAGGTGACCACATCCCGCCGAAATGGCCAGTTTTCGACACCGGATGTGACGCCATCTTGAACATACGTGCCGCCATCTTGGATATGTCCCATAATGCACCGGGTCAAAACACTCGCTTCTGATTGGCTGAGAGCTCTGTGACGGATTTGAAATACTCGCTTCTGATTGGACGAGAGCTCCGCATTGCTGTCTGCGCATGATATTCCTATCGTACATCCAACCCATCAGATGCCCCTTCACGAATGCTTCACTTGGATACCTCACTCGACCCCATTGGTCCATTAGGGACGCCCCTAGCTCCAAAACCGCTATTTGCATACCCTTGGGCCACCGCGCATGCGCAGAATGCCGATAGTTCAACCCCACACCCAGCCCATCAGATGCCCCTTCACGAATGCTTCACATGGATACCTCATATGACCCCATCGGACCATTAGTAACTCCCCTAGCTCCAAAACCGCTATTTGCATACCCTTGGGCCACCGCGCATGCGCAGAATGGTGACAACGCCCGATCCACTAGTCCAGTCCGATGCCCCTTCACGAATGCTTCACATGGATACCTCATACAACTCCACTGGACCATTAGGGACTCCCCTAGATCCCAAAACGTCTATTTCCATACCCTTTGTCCACCGCGCATGCGCAGAATGACGCTATTTCAACCCACTAGTCCAGTGAGATGCCCCTTCACGAATGCTTCACTTTGATACCTCACTCGACCCCATCGGACCATTGTTGGCTTCCCTAGCTCCAAAACGTCTATTTTCATACCCTTGGGCCACCGCGCATGCGCAGAATGCCGATATTTCAACCCCACACCCAGCCCATCAGATGCCCCTTCACGAATGCTTCACATTGATACCTCATATGACCCCACTGGACCAATAGTGGCTCCCCTAGATGCCAAAACGTCTATTTCCATACCCTTGGTCCACACGAGTTGTCTCCCTTGCGTCAGTGTGTGCAGATGGCGCTATGGTTAGGATCGACGCCGTGATGTGGAAAGGGCGTCCCCACACCATCCTGGAGCCGCCATTTTGTTTGTTGATTTTTTGCGGAGATACACGGGACAATAAACGCTCAACCCTAGGGTGGTACAGATGCTAGACTGATCCTGAAGGAAGAGTTTGACCCGATTGGAGATATCTGATCATCCTGTGATGATCGGGAGAGCCGAAATCGATCCGGAATATACATTCTATCATCTTGTACCCACACGCCGCCATCTTGCACCCACACGCCGCCATCTTGTACCCCACATCAGCCGCCATCTTGTACCCCACATCAGCCGCCATCTTGTACCCCACACCGCCGCCATCTTGTACCCCACATCAGCCGCCATCTTGTACCCCACATCAGCCGCCATCTTGTACCCCACACCGCCAGTGACGTCATATGCAAATTTTTGAGGTCAAATTTTACTCGCTTCTCATTGGCTGTCACCAACCCTTCCACCCCTATCCATTCAAAGTGGTTTGGCCCGAGGTCAAAGGTCAAAGAGACTCAGATGGGGTAGACACTACTACTGTCGTTGTATCCAAACCAAATTACCGGAAATATCACAGCGTTCAGCTGATACCACTGTGCGTGACCGCGATCGAAAGTCGAAACAGCGTATGAAGACGTATGGGGATCATCGTCGATCCGCTAAAGTAGTACGCCTAGCAATAGGACAGTATGTACTGGTTCGTCAGAAAAAGGTGAACAAGTTTTCCAGTTTGTTTAATCCACGACCCTACAAAGTAGTTAGTGTCAAAGGGTCTATGGTCACAGCCAGATGTGGGAATCATGTGATCACGCGGAACTGTTCGCATTTCAAATGTTTGAAATCCAGTGCCGCTAGTCGTTTCGTTGCGAATGAAGATGAGGATGATGATATTGACACAACTCCGACTCAACCTACGGAACATAACCCTCCTCGACGATACCCACAACGCGACAGAAGACCCACAAGATTTCTTATTGATGAACTGTGATTTCATACGTTATAAGTGTGAACGGTTTGATTTGAAATATGTATGAGATTTCATTTCATGCATTTTGAACAGTTAGATTTATTCTATGAACAGTAAATACATGATTATGTATAGTTTGATGGTGCGAAATAATTCAGTCGCGAACATTATCTCTATGTAAATTAATTAATGTTGTAATACCAGGTATTTCACATCTGTGAACATTAATTTGAACTGGTGAATTAGTTCCTTTGTTTATGCTATTATTGAATATTAGAAGATTCTGATAACTTGGTGGATTATGTAAGATGACATTCATGAACATTTGAAAAGACAACACGATTTCATTGGATACACCATCATGAACTTTTATTTCAACTTTGAACATTCAAGGCAGTTTGGATTTTAAATTGTTGTGGTATGATAAACACAATTCCTGTTCAATATAATGTCTGATTTATAATTCTGTTTCGAAATTTGACATTTAAAGTCTGAAAAATACGATTCGTAGCCACTTTATTCCGGTGTATAGATTCCGGTATACAGATACTGGTTTTGTAATTACCCAGGAGTCTGATGTAATACAGCATGCGTTTATGAAGTGTGATGCACTCTCAATTAATTGTGTTCTAGTTTTATTTCTATATAAACATTACGACAAAAACCTTCCACTGTTAGCCGATTCTTGTCTCCGATTATTCAGCCGTCATACATGACAAAGGACTCATTTGCATTAGTATACGAATCAGTTCCACCACAAGATCACTTGTTTGTTAAACACATTTTAAACACAGAAATTGAATTGCTCAAACTTGTATGAACAAATAGCTTTCATATTTCAAAAGAAAGAATTCCGGTCAGTCACGCCGAGTTCCAGAAATATACTGCTTTATGAAAGTGACCAATGTGCCATATGAAGCTGGACATACAGTTGGCTGCAGAAGCCGTACTACCAAACATGTGTTCCCCCTGTATTTTTCAGAACCTGTTCTTTCTCATCCACGAAACGTTATATAGATGATTTCCCTGCTCTGAATAATCTTTCCATATGCGACGCGGAAGTATATAAGTAGTATAGTTAGGTGAAGAAGTCACGTGGCTGTAAACCTCGGATCTTCAAGGGGATAAATGTGGAAAACGAACTGGACACGGCGTCAAATGGGTCGGAGTGAGACCTGCAAAATTGGGCAGGATCTCTACTTGAAGCGCTCGTCAAGGCTGGTCACGTAATGGGCGATTAGGTCACACGACTGGAGGGGCGGATGTACAACTAGGAATTTTAAGGGACAAAATTCGAACAAGACGGACTGTATTTGCCGTCATATGGGTCAAGGTGGGCCAATATGGGCCCTAAGTTGTCGGGTAGGATGTCAGCATTCCAGTGATGACGTCACTTACAAGCAATGTGGTACTGGCGGTACCATCAGATGAGTGTACATGCGTGCGCCAGAAGCTACGTCATAACCGGAAACGTCATCGTCGAAAGTGACGTCATCTCCCACCGGTTCGCCTGATGGTGCCGGACGAGCACACATGCGGACGATGTCACTTCCCCTGATGACGGCACTTCTGGTTATGACGTCGCTTCTGGCGATAACTTCATTTTAACCAAGGGTCAAGAGACAATGGTCACAGCGTGTGTGTGCGATTTGACGGTCGACAATGCGTTATGATAGGGTGTTAAGGCATTAAGATGGGGCGATAAGGCGTTGAGTCGGACGTTTAGACGAGCGTTAATGCGTAACGACGAGCGTTGACGGGCGTCACTGCATTTCGATGAATTAGTGTCAATTCCTTGGGATATGTAGAGCCATCAGAGGGTCTGGGCTATCTCACTAGGCGTTGAACGGATAAGTGACTTTGGCGAGCGTTACTGTGTTACGTCCATAAAATCAACCTGTACAAAAGACGAGCCCAGTCGATGTCCAACCTTCAACGTTGCATTTACTTGCTATCATTGTGGCCAGACGTTCACCAGACACTACGACATGATGCGACAGCAGATACAGACGGCACCTCTCGTAGGAATACACCCCCAGGCTTCAGCGACCCCGCTCACAGCGACTCACTCCGCGGCCCCGCTCCAAGGATGAATCATCAAGGCTAGAGTTCACGGCAACACGGTCCACATAGGATCGGACATCGATAACACACGGTGGATGGGTAGGCACCTGGTCTAGTAACCCTCTTTTCCCACTACTGGATGGTCACCTGGTGTAGGAACCCTCTTTCTATACTGCTGTATGGTCACCTGGTCTATGAATTACAAGCGTCTAGTCCGTCATTCATAATCCTCTTTCTATACTACTGCATGGTCATCCGCAATAGGTGGGCAATCGGTCAAGGTTTCCTCCTTTATATACTACTGTATGAGACAGTATGAATCTAGGATTGGCCGTGAATTACTCAATGTATGTACAGGGTGGTGAGAGACCGTATGCTTATGGGGCCGTGAATGGATAATCTTTTATGGTACGATTTACTGGGTACGTGTATATATATCAAACTCTAGACCTGGGCCTATAGCTTGTGAGTGTTAGCATGAATGTATTTCAACCCGTAGGTTGTGTGTTTAAGTACGTGTGTGCATGGATAATTGTTTATGTAGGATTTGTGTTTGATTAGGTTTAGCTGTACCCTCTTCACAGAGACGAGCGTCTCCTACCGGATACAGCTTAATCGATACCATTAACCACAGGGCCGTACCTGCACAACTGTTCAATACGGTTGGGTCAAGTAGAGATGCGGCTAAGGTATGACACCTCAGGCAATGTAAAGAGATGACGGCGTAATGACCAGAAGTCATATGACACCTCAGGCAATGTAAACAGATGACGGCGTATTGACCAGAAGTCATATGACACCTCAGGCAATGTAAACAGATGACGGCGTATTGACCAGAAGTCATATGACACCACAGGCAATGTAAACAGATGACGGCGTATTGACCAGAAGTCATATGACACCTCAGGCAATGTAAACAGATGACGGCGTATTGACCAGAAGTCATAAGACATCTCAGGCAATGTAAACAAATGACGGCGTATTGACCAGAAGTCATATGACACCTCAGGCAATGTAAACAGATGACGGCGTATTGACCAGAAGTCATAAGACACCTCAGGCAATGTAAACAGATGACGGCGTATTGACCAAAAGTCATATGACACCACAGGCAATGTAAACAAATGACGGCGTATTGACCAGAAGTCATATGACACCTCAGGCAATGTAAACAAATGACGGCGTATTGACCAGAAGTCATATGACACCTCAGGCAATGTAAACAAATGACGGCGTATTGACCAGAAGTCATATGACACCTCAGGCAATGTAAACAAATGACGGCGTATTGACCAGAAGTCATATGACACCTCAGGCAATGTACTGACTGCATCACAAACTGATCCCCGTGATGATCTGTATCCCAGTTACACTTTTATTGCAGCTGTTCATATGAACATCTTGAATGACATGACCACCGGGCCCCTAACGTCTGCTTGAGCGGTATCACGTTTAAAACAGAATATCACGGTGGATATACAAATGTATGAAACTTGGATTTAACACATACATTTGAGATGAACATTTCAATGTGTCTAGTCTAAACTGTTTCGATCAGATATCCAGAAACAAACAAGTAACTGAGCATGCATAAATCTGTACAGTACACTACTGTGAACTCTGACCCAGTATGCAGAAATATGTGAAATAGTATTGGTGAGATACCTATCGGTAGTTCTTTCAATTTTCAGCTCCTGCAAGTGTGACTTATTACAGCAAACGATGCCTGCAACGAGCCTCCATGCACGTCGTCGGAATGACTTATACACCACCGAGTAAATGATGACATTCACGAAACTGTTACTGTTGGCCAGCCACAACAGAGTAAACTTTAAACCGACTGGGATATGTACGTTCTGATCAAATACCACCAGAAACTGATATCACGTAAGGACCCCAAGCCGTGAAATACGCAACCGCGGTGACACTGAGTATTCTTAAAGCTTTCTTGTCGGTATTCCGAGAAACCATTTCTGTGCTATGTGGAGCGATCATGTTCCGGGTAAGAGGCCGCGTCTCTCGTATGATTCCTATAATGGTATACAAAATGATGGAGCCAGACGCTATTGGGATATAAACACCAGTTGCTATACACAACCATGGAAACTCCCAATATAACCCACAAATCACTGTTGCAGAGTCAAACTGATAGTAAGTAAAATCCGGAGATATCAGTATGGGCAACAAAAACGTGCCAAACATAAAGGTCCAAATGAGGCTTAGAGCAATGTAACATCTTTTTGTGGTCATTAAGTTGTGGTAGCGCAAAGGCTTTTTTATAGCCAGGTATCTGTCCACGCTGATTACGGACAAACTCCAAATAGACACAGAACAACAGGCTCCGTGGCAAACTCCTGCGAATTGACACCAGACCGGTCCGTATGGCCACTGACCGGTCACGGCCGGTACAACACACGGCAGGAGACTGACAATACCCACTGTGAGGTCAGCACAACTCAAGTTGATCAGACAAATCTTGGCGATGTCCGGTATCTGTCTGGTCAGTCTCAACACCACCAGATTAATCACGTTTGTCAGGACGATGGTCACAGACACTGTGGTCACAACGGTCACCCGTACAAATTGAGGGACCATCACAGAAAAATTATTTTCTCTCAGACCAATTGGTGTATCTGTTGAATTATCCATATTTACATTTGTACCAGTCTCTGTGCATCATTCTTTAGCTTACTTCTAGCAAATATGTCCCGCGCTTGGTGGCGTCCAAGCCAGTTTGGATTAATGGGCTGGATGGGCGTTTGTGGAAGCTGTTCATCAATCCATAGGAATATGTTGAAATCATTCTATTTTCTTGGAAACGACCACCCAATGGAGCGTGAAGAACACCTCTATCTCTAATCTGAGTGGTTAGCTTATCTGTAGCATACCTCCAGGCGATGGAAATTGATAACATGATGTAGAACTCCATGATTCATTGCTGCATTGACCCCTCAACCTTAACGCATTATATTTGTATATGGCAACATGCAAACGATTGAATGAATGAATGAGTGAGTGAGTGAGTAAGTAGGATTTAAGGTCGTTTTCAACATTTTTTTTCAGTCATATCACGACGGTACTTACATGTATGAGGCGCCGTTTGTGACAATATTGTCAACGACAAATATATAGAGGTAAAACCAAATATATAGAGGTAAAACCAAAATATAAAGTCGCCGTTTGTGACAATATTGTCAAACACAAATATATAGTTAAAACCAAAATGTAAAGTGACTTTTGGCAAATATAGTTTAGTTTAAAATATATATATATATATTTACAAAAATGTTTTGTATATATATATAAAACGATATAAATAGGGCCTATATATAAAGTTGATTTTTTTGAATATATATAAATGTTTTTTGAAAATAAAAATAAACGTCTTAATTTGACGTAAATATAAGGTACACGAACAAAATATATGGTGTACATGAAAACCGGATATGCCCAAAGGAAGCTGCGCAATCGATGTGCGCGCGAGTAATACTGGTTAATCAAAACTGCAATTGGGTTCTGAAGCGAAACTATGACAGCGGTGAAAGCCACTCGCATGTCACAGATGTGGAGAATCAAACAATAAGATCACGTACCTGAACATATTTCCGTTCACTGCCATAATGATTTAGTAAAGGCCTATTCCAATTTTCAACAATTACTGTTATCATTTACAATCGCACTTCAGAGTTATCACATCAATTAGATATAAATACATCTACTTATAAATCACCATAAGGTATCCTAGCCTGCAGCCAATATCACGGCCTGTCCCTTTGATGTTCAATCTACGATTCCGCCGGCCAAGTCGCTGGTTGCTATTTGCCGCATAAAAACATCAACAGAAGTTGAAATAAAACATGCGCATAGTTCTACGTGAAAATAACAATGTATTAATTATGCTCAACACAAATATTAGGCGATTTGAAATCATACTGAATATGAGCATATTTTTTTTTCGTAATTTTTTTCTCAAAATTTCTGCTTTTCTGCGAGAACTGTTTTATTTCACATCTGATTAATATTTACCAATTTACCATGCAGTTTTTGCGGAGTAATTACATGAATAAAAAACTCGAAAAATCGGTCAAAAAACGACATCAAAGCCGCCATCTTGATTTTTTCTACATTTTCCAGTAGAGCTTCTCTCATGGGTATAGTGTGGTAAGTTTCTGCACCTACGTGCCTGGGCAAGTCTCAAAAAGCCCAGGCCAGAAAAGGGTTAACTGAGCAGTACAGCACAGTCAAGAACTGACAATTTCGCTCCCCATTATGTTCTGTGCAGTATTCCATTCATATGATTCAGTACCAGGTGCTGAGTCACTATTGTATTGCATGTGTCAAATGTTCAATTGTGTTCCTTACATCAAACTCAAACACCAATTTCGCTGTCATATGTATGGTGTTCTATTTGTGCCAATTTGATCTCGCGCGTCGACTTCGCGTCGACTTGCAAAAGTCGACGCACGACGCGCGACGCGAAAAGTCGATGTCGTGTTTTGAAACGCGACGTCGCCCTTTCCGTCGCGCGTCGCGCGTCGACTTTTACAATGCTAAGAGATAGGCCAAAAGGCGACGTCGACTTTTGAAACACGACGTCGACTTTTGGCCTATCTCTTTAACATTGTAAAAGTCGACGCGCGACGGAGAGGGTATACGGAGCCGCATATTGTGCACCAGTTGGTGAGGAAATTCGCGACTTGTCGACGTTGAAACATGTCGACTTGGCGCTATATATCTCTGCAAGTCGACATACCAAGAGTCGACTTGTCGTGTTCTTTCGCAGCAAGTCGACTTGCCGCAGGTGGACTTGTTCTCAAGGCGACTTTCGTCAAGTCGCCTTTCAAAGCTGAAAATATGTCAACTTTCCATAAGTCGACTTGAACAGTTGTTCCGCAACTAGTCGACTTGACAAATGTCGGCTTGTATTGTTATTTCGCAACAAGTCGCCTCGTCGAATGTCGCCATGTGTTGTTATTTCTCAACAAGTCGCCTGATCAAAAGTCGACTTTGCAACAACTCGACATCATTCAAGTCGACAAATAATAATAGTCTCACCGAGTCGACTAGATAAAAGTCGGCAAGATGTGTTAATTTCGCGTCAAGTCGACTTGAAACAAGTCAACAAATAATATTATTCCTGTCAAGTTGACTCCCGTAAAGTGCTGTGATAACAGTAGTAGGGAAATGTTAAAACCGGTATATTCCGAGGGCAGTGTTTTGTGGCTGGACAGTGAGGTGATTGACTAAAGGGCGGGATGGACGTCGGTGTACACGGTCAGTAAGGCGGACACCGGCATGCCGGCTTAGCAGCGCACACTTCCTCCACTTTATCTCCACTATAGAAACGCCAATAACGTGGCGGCATCGCTCACCGGCACACTCGGATCTACAGATTTCACATATAGGCGCAAAAAGAGCAAGTTGTAATGTGCGTTATGTGGGTTCTGTGGGATTTGACGTAGCCTTGTCACCACCAGGGATGGGGATTGAGGTCACCTCCGTTTATACCGCTGTATTGCAGTAACGCCCTCAACGCCGGTCTCAACGCAACGTATATCCCTTACGCTCACTATGCCTATACGCTGGGAACAGTTTAGGACGAGTTTAAACCTGTACGAAAATTAGTATTGTTTGGCTAGTTCAAATGGGGCCGGGTGTGCGCGATTGATGCAAGGGGGATGAGTGAGGCACGAGGAGCAGGAAGAAGGGGAGGAGTACTGAGGTGCCTAGGTGATAGATGTGGTTGTGCATGCAGGGCATCCCATGCCTCAGCGTTGGGGCGTCAATGGTTTAAGACGGGAGTTGAGGGAGTTACTCTGATACGACGATGAAAAACACAATGATGTAAAAAAAAAAAAAATCCCATGCAATTAAAGGCCTTGGAGTGTGTAATGGATACTTCACAAGACACTATTCGCCCCCAATGCACAGCCACAAAACACTGCTCGTCGAAAAATACCGGTTTTAACATTTTTCTACTACTAATATTACATATGTCGACTTTCATCAAGTCGTACTGAAGCGAAAAACTACTATTTGTCGAGTTCTTCAAAGTCGACTTGACGACAAATTAGCACGTTTTGTCGACTTTTGCCAAGTCGACTTATAAGATTTATGTAAATAGTCGACTTAAAAAAAGCCGACTTACTATGGTATATCGCGACAAGTTGACTTGTAAAAGTCGGCAAGTCGTTATACATAGAACGACTTGTCGTGTTGTAAGTAGTCAAGCCGACATAATGTATTCGTCTTCTTTTTTAAGTCGACTTTGTTGAATTCGACTTGTTCAAAAGTCGTTTTAAAGGAAGTCGACTTGGGTAATATGTCGTCTTGAAGAAAGTCGACTTGATGTGAAAAAACTCGGCAAGACGACTTAAGCAAGTCGTTATGTTACGAAAGAAGTGGTGCAAGTCGTCAAAATAACGCGTCAAGTCGTCAAAAACAACGCGTCAAGTCGTCATATGTCCAGTCGACTTGTCGAGTAACATCTATGAACTGGTGCACAATATGCGGCTCCGTAAGTGCTTCCGTACGAGTTGTTGCAAAGTCGACTTTTGATCAGGCGACTTGTTGAGAAATAACAACACATGGCGACATTCGACGAGGCGACTTGTTGCGAAATAACTATACAAGCCGACATTTGTCAAGTCGACTAGTTGCGGAACAACTGTTCAAGTCGACTTATGGAAAGTTGACATATTTTCAGCTTTGAAAGGCGACTTGGCGAAAGTCGCCTTGAGAACAAGTCCACCTGCGGCAAGTCGACTTGCGGCGAAAGAACATGACAAGTCGACTCTTGGTATGTCGACTTGCAGAGATATATAGCGCCAAGTCGACAAAAACAAGTCGACTTGCCGCAAAGCAACGGGGCAAGTCGACATGTTTCAAAGTCGACAAGTCGCGAATTTCCTCACCAACTGGTGCACAATATATACGGAAGCGTATATTTACGGAAACGCATTAGGGTCACGAGTTGGTGAGACGACTCGCGACTTATCGACATGACAACATGGCGACTTGCCCGGTTTCTTTGAGGCAAGTCGACTTGTTCTTGTCGACTTGACGCTTTATATTTCAACAAGTCGACATACCAAAGGTTTACTTGTTGTGTTTTCTCGCAACAAGTCGACTTTCCACACCTCGACTTGTATGCAAGTCGACTTTCGTCATGTCGACTTTTCGTTATCGATTAAAAAGTCGACTTTCCACAAGTCGACCTTCGCAGTTATTTCGCAACAAGTCGACTTGTAAAATGCCGACTTGTGCAGTCATTTTGCGACACGTCGACTAATCACAAGTCGACTTGTAAGAGTATTTCCCAACAAGTCGTCTTATCAAAAGTCAACTTTGGGGCAAGTCGACTTCATTGAAATCGACTTGTGTAGCTATTTTGCAACAAGTCGACTCGCAACAAGTCGACTTGTCGTAGTATTTCGCAACAAGTCGCCTTATCAAAAGTCGTCTTTGCAGAGAGCAGATAAAAAGTTAACCGTTTTCAAGTCAATGGGCTGGGTCATTCCACTGTAACTGACATTATATTTTGACAGGTTTTTGTGAATTTAAATTAATCTTAGACTACAGATATCTACATAGGCCAAAGATGTTTTGGCCCGGCCCACACATACCATGACCAATGTCTACTCAATAAGATGCCAAACTTGTTTTCATATTAATTCCTAAGTCGGGATGATCAACTTGAAACTACACCAAACGGACATCATTAAAAAACTATGTTTTCTTCTCTTCAACTTGTCTTCAAACGGCCACGTGAAACGCAAAACTTTTAATTAGAAAATATTGACGATATGTCAGGCAACAGATCTAGGAAGTGAAAGAACATGACTCTTCATTTTATTTTTAGCCAATATATTAAAATATTCCAGTAACTGACGTTACAATTCGTCTACCATATTGTGACCATACAAATTTACAGGAATACCTGAACAATTTGTGTGAATTTATCAAAAGGAAACAATTATTGGTAAACAAGAACTACAACAAGGATAACTTTGCAAAGAAATTCTGAATTCTGAAATATAATAACATGCCGTTCAGTCATCGGATAGTCTGTTCATATTGTATAATTTTGCGCAGTGTGAAACTTGGTGCGAAATACTAAGACAAGTCGACTTGTTGCGAGTCGACTTGTTGCAAAATAGCTACACAAGTCGATTTCAATGAAGTCGACTTGTCCCAAAGTTGACTTTTGATAAGACGACTTGTTGGGAAATACTCATACAAGTCGACTTGTGATTAGTCGACTTGTCGCAAACTGACTGCACAAGTCGGCATTTTACAAGTCGACTTGTTGCGAAATAACTGCGAAGGTCGACTTGTGAAAAATCGACTTTTTAATCGATAACGCAAAGTCGACATGACGAAAGTCGACTTGCAAACAAGTCGAGGTGTGGAAAGTCGACTTGTTGCGAGAAAACACAACAAGTAAACCTTTGGTATGTCGACTTTTTGAAATATAACGCGTCAAGTCGACAAAAACAAGTCGACTTGCCCCGTTTCTTTGAGGCAAGTCGATTTGTTGTCAAGTCGATAAGTCGCGAGTCGTCTCACCAACTCGTGACCCTAATGCGTTTCCGTATATATTGTGCACCAGTTCATAGATGTTACTCGACAAGTCGACTGGACATATGACGACTTGACGCGTTGTTTTTGTCGACTTGCCCCGTTTCTTTGCGGCAAGTCGACTTGTTTTTGTCGACTTGGCGCTATATATCTCTGCAAGTCGACATACCAAGAGTCGACTTGTCGTGTTCTTTCGCAGCAAGTCGACTTGCCGCAGGTGGACTTGTTCTCAAGGCGACTTTCGCCAAGTCGCCTTTCAAAGCTGAAAATATGTCAACTTTCCATAAGTCGACTTGAACAGTTGTTCCGCAACTAGTCGACTTGACAAATGTCGCCATGTATAGTTATTTCGCAACAAGTCGCCTCGTCGAATGTCGCCATGTGTTGTTATTTCTCAACAAGTCGCCTGATCAAAAGTCGACTTTGCAACAACTCGACATCATTCAAGTCGACAAATAATAAAAGTCTCGCCGAGTCGACTAGATAAAAGTCGGCAAGATGTGTTAATTTCGCGTCAAGTCGAATTGAAACAAGTCAACAAATAATATTATTCCCGTCAAGTTGACTCCCGTAAAGTGCTGTGATAACAGTAGTAGGGAAATGTTAAAACCGGTATATTCCGAGGGCAGTGTTTTGTGGCTGGACAGTGAGGTGATTGACTAAAGGGCGGGATGGACGTCGGTGTACACGCTCAGTAAGGCGGACACCGGCATGCCGGCTAAGCAGCGCACACTTCCTCCACTTTATCTCCACTATAGAAACGCCAATAACGTGGCGGCATCGCTCACCGGCACACTCGGATCTACAGATTTCACATATAGGCGCAAAAAGAGCAAGTTGTAATGTGCGTTATGTGGGTTCTGTGGGATTTGGCGTAGCCTTGTCTCCACCAGGGATGGGGATTGAGGTCACCTCCGTTTATACCGCTGTATTGCAGTAACGCCCTCAACGCCGGTCTCAACGCAACGTATATCCCTTACGCTCACTATGCCTATACGCTGGGAACAGTTTAGGACGAGTTTAAACCTGTACGAAAATTAGTATTGTTTGGCTAGTTCAAATGGGGCCGGGTGTGCGCGATTGATGCAAGGGGGATGAGTGAGGCACGAGGAGCAGGAAGAAGGGGAGGAGTACTGAGGTGCCTAGGTGATAGATGTGGTTGTGCGTGCAGGGCATCCCATGCCTCAGCGTTGGGGCGTTAATGGTTTAAGACGGGAGTTGAGGGAGTTACTCTGATACGACGATGAAAAACA
Source organism: Hanleya hanleyi (assembly GCA_036873755.1). NCBI lineage: Eukaryota > Metazoa > Mollusca > Polyplacophora > Lepidopleurida > Hanleyidae > Hanleya > Hanleya hanleyi. Next base: position 7,117 of record JAVTVY010056695.1, on the reverse strand, counting down.
CAATGATGTAAAAAAAAAAAATTCCCATGCAATTAAAGGCCTTGGAGTGTTTAATGGATACTTCACAAGACACTATTCGCCCCCAATGCACAGCCACAAAACACTGCTCGTCGAAAAATACCGGTTTTAACATTTTTCTACTACTAATATTACATATGTCGACTTTCATCAAGTCGTACTGAAGCGAAAAACTACTATTTGTCGAGTTCTTCAAAGTCGACTTGACGACAAATTAGCACGTTTTGTCGACTTTTGCCAAGTCGACTTATAAGATTTATGTAAATAGTCGACTTAAAAAAAGCCGACTTACTATGGTATATCGCGACAAGTTGACTTGTAAAAGTCGGCAAGTCGTTATACATAGAACGACTTGTCGTGTTGTAAGTAGTCAAGCCGACATAATGTATTCGTCTTCTTTTTTAAGTCGACTTTGTTGAATTCGACTTGTTCAAAAGTCGTTTTAAAGGAAGTCGACTTGGGTAATATGTCGTCTTGAAGAAAGTCGACTTGATGTGAAAAAACTCGGCAAGACGACTTAAGCAAGTCGTTATGTTACAAAAGAAGTGGTGCAAGTCGTCAAAATAGCGCGTCAAGTCGTCAAAAACAACGCGTCAAGTCGTTATGTATCCAGTCGATTTGTCGAGTAACATCTATGAACTGGTGCACAATATGCGGCTCCGTACAATATACGGCTCCGTAAGAGGGCGACGTCGCGTTTCAAAACACGACGTCGACTTTTCGCGTCGCGCGTCGTGCGTCGACTTTTGCAAGTCGACGCGCGAGATCAAATTGGCACAAATAGAACACCATACATATGAATAATGTACGGCGTCAAAAGCATCAACCAGTGCACAGTCATCATTTCTTATAAATTCTAGTTCCGAGAATATTACCATTGTTTTATGTTCAAACACTTTCGGTTTGCAGTGTTGCCCCACGCCTAAATATGTTGGGCCGATCTTGTTTATGTATAACGGATTTGACTAGGAAGTATCAGGTATCCAGTAGAATGGTCTGACACATGTTTTCTGTTTCAATGAAGCGTTTTATAATTTATTGTATATTATTGTAATAGGAGACATTCATACCGCTTGACTGATTCAGAACTTCCGGATATTCGGGAAAACACACTTTTCCCATGACGACTGAATCCCATCAAATAATAAATAGCTAGCCTCTCTGCTATATAATCATTTCTCTGTTAGATGACCGAAAACGCCATACCGTCCGCAGCATACTGGTGAGTAGTAGGTTGGGAAGGGTATGTTGGTTCATATTGAACTAAAACGAAAAAAAATTTGAATACCTAAATTACCATATTTCAGGTGTTTATGAAACGAAATTAAGACAAAATAAAATAACTTCAATTATACTGGTTAGCTTGTTTAACAAAATGTCAGTTTACCACATGACCCAGTATAAAATGCCTTAAATTTAATACATACGCTTACCATATTATCTTGATCTTCATGTGTCCACATGAGCAGCTACAATAAAAGCGTGGCTGAGATACAAATTATCACAGGGTTCGCGTTTGGTTCTTGTGATGAATTTTTTGCAGTCAGTATATTTTTCTGTGGGGTTTCCTATGACTTCTTGTCAGTACGCCTGTATCGTTTTCCACCTCGAAAGACCGTATTCATAAGACATTAAAAATCAAAGCAGACGTGAAATAAGAAATTATACCTATAAACACAAGCTAGTTTCTGAAAAGAGAGAAGCGGTCAGCAGTTTTCAATGATACCGACAAGACATCACAATGTTCCTATCGTTAAATTCATATCAATCGTTTCATAGTAGCTGCAAAAGTAGTTTGTGATTTTGACTGAAATCGTCACAGTTTTCACAGGATCTAAGAAGTGCTACTAACCGAGTTATTTGTACACCATATGCAGGCCCTTTCAGAATGTTACTATCCAGGAGAGGGTAGTTAAGCTTATACCAAATGTAATTGTCTCTCCTGTACTAGAGGCGACGGGATAGTAAACCAAGTTATTGGTCTCACTATGATTAAAAGAGATGTCCTCTCTATATTTGGACAATCGATTGTTTCTTTCAAATTCAGTGAAGATTGATATATACATGTATAACCGCGAGATTGGCATTATCCAAAGCAAGGCGATCGTCTATATAGCATTTTGTTAAAGGATTTTTATCAACATTTTTTTTCTCTGGAATATGTGTCAGAAGAGTCAGTACTTAATTAAGAATTTTTTTTAATTTTTTTCCTTGTCCCCTGTGGGCGTATTTAAGCCTTTTTGGCAGCTCTATTTAGCTCCCAGTCAGATATGCATATTTGTGGAATGAAAGCGAGGCCGCCAATCTGTGACATCACAGACGCGAGAGCTCGCTAATGACAGGTAGCAATTTAGTATGAATTATACTGGGAGAGATTTCTTTTAGAAGCATTTAGAAGTTGGGAAGTAAATAAATAAACAAATTGCTTATGGATAACAACTTCTAGTTTATTCGGGACGACGTTTTGATACAGGTATCGTTCTCAAGTCAATGACATCAATTGATTGATTGAAATTGTAGTTTAAGGGCCGCTTCCCATACGGATTTCGCGGCCCATCAACTCAATGTTTTATTTAAATTTCACGGTACATTTCTTTGTTAATTTGAGATCTTTTGCAGCGCTAGATATTAAAATAAATAATTAAATAATGAATAATGACATCAATAAATAAATAAGCAGTATATATTCATTCCCAGCGCGTATGACCTACTGATCCAGGAACCCCATCGTGCCTTGAAGTCCACCCATCCAGCCATCTCCACAAGCCTAATCCTGTCCTATTAAATATTTCTCACCTAGTATAATACTATTGTTATCATACTGTTGACATTTACTCAAAGAAATGTATATATACTGCTTCTTCACAATTCGACTCGAGAATACTACCGCCTAATAAATAGCAGTGTAAATTGACTCCAAAATGCCGTATTGTGCCGCAATAAAAATATTTAGGTTAGGGTATTTGAAACCAGGCGAGTGGTTGCAATATAATACAATATAAAATATGACTGTTTAGGTGAGCTAAATATCACTCTCGTGACATGAATTTACTAGACTGTTTGCGTGCAGGTGGGCTATCTGATAATGTCACCAACACCCGTTGTGCGAGAAATTTCCCCCCCTCCCCACCCATGTATCTGCGAAAAGTCGGGAGGACAGCTAGAAAGTCGCAAGGTGTTCTTTCCTATCAATTACGCTAGCTGGACGGCATATTCCTACTGGAAATAATTTATTGAACACAGATTTGCCAGAAGTAAAAAAAATGAACTAAATATTTTTGGTAGATGATATCTAACGTCGTGCTTTCAAACTGACTTGAACGAAAGAGAAAACTCCAAAATTGGCGTACGTCTGAGTGTTGAAATTTCACCAGGTAGGCCTGGACTAACAAATTATTTCGATCAATGTCTAAATATTTATTCATTCTGTGCATAAGGGGCCTATATATAACGTCCGGCATAGATAATAAATAACATACCAGTATATGTTTACAAGTCGACCTTGTTCCGTGTGGCACGGTTCATCTGCTTCAGATTCGCTGTCCCTCTGTTCCACCTCATTTCGGTCGTTTGGTACGGGTTCAAACTGATACGGCAGAACGTCAAGATGTCCATTTAAGTCCTATGTATATAGATCATCATCACTGGCATATTCCTCCATGGTTTCGACTCGTTTTCGATTAACTATACAGCGATATACGCGATGGAGTAATCGCAAATCCACAGCTTAATATATAGCTCAGACAGCTGCCCACGGGAGACGGTCGCCTGTCTGACGTCACAAGGTCACGTGACGCCTAAGCTCATTAACGGGTTAACTGGTGGAAATTGAGCTTCAGGTCTTTAATTGAAAAGGCTTAAATACGCTCACATGGGACAAAGAATTTTTTTTTTTAAATTCTTAATCAAGTACTAACTCTTCTGGCACATATTCCAGAGAAAAAAAATATTGATAAAAATCCTTTAATGTTGCGTTTAATTGACTTCAAGTTTGCTTTACATCTGTCTACCCTCACATATCTACTCGCTCCGTCTCCCCTCACATGTCTACTCGCTCTGTCTCCCCTCACATGTCTACTCGCTCTGTCTCCCCTCACATGTCTATTCGCTCTGTCTCCCCTCACATGTCTACTCGCTCTGTCTCCCCTCACATGTCTACTCGCTCTGTCTCCCCTCACATATCTACTCGCTCTGTCTCCACTCACATGTCTACTCGCTCTGTCTCCCCTCACATGTCTACTCGCTCTGCCTCCCCTCACATGTCTACTCGCTCTGTCTCCCCTCATATGTCTACTCGCTCTGTCTCCCCTCACATGTCTACTCGCAATAGATTGCGATTTTCAATGTTATTTTTATTTTAAGGCCATATGTTCAGTGGCTTTGGCATTTGACCTTAGTTTCGGTTCGTTGCAACTGTGTGACCCGATGGTTATTCTCATGAAATTTGAGAGAAATCGATCATTTTGTAAAAATGTTAACCCTACTTGGCCGGTAAGGGGGGGCAAATGCCTACCAAACTTTCTGTGCTCTCTCCGGAACGACACAAAATTGAGAGCTGCTTAGAGGAACATGGGTAAATTCAAGATGGCGACCACCTGGGGTAGCAGAAAAAAGATGTTTTCTTCCAATTTCTGCTTTTCCACGATGAAAAGTGGATAAAAAATATTTTATTTCGCATCACATTAATATTTACTAATTTCTCAAAAATTACTAATTTATTGCATAAATGAAAAATTGAAAAAAATCTGACCGAAAAATCAGACTTTCCGAACAGCCTTCGTGAACTCATGGCCTTACCGAATATGCTCATATTTGAGCAAATTAGAAGCCAGTCAATGTGTCGTAGGCCTATATTTCATCCCCGTTGAACTCAATTGTATCTTGTCGTGATTGTTTTATCTGGAGCGACGCGCCCACGTGTCATTCTCTCGACCACCATAAAGAGACCGTTCTACAGCGTATTCGCATTATAAACTCTTTGACTGTTATTTTAAACGGACTGTTTGAGTAATAACTGTATTGACAGAATCTGCGTGCAGGGGCTGGTACGAAGTATACAGACCTGAATTATGGAGGTTGTCCGTAGGACCTCACCAGCTATATAGCTGCCGCAGCTCGAAAATGAATTTATGAGTGCGATGCCGTCATTGCAACACTTCCTGGTTCAGTTTACAAAAATCTTTTTAAATCCTATATATATGACGGCAAATAAGCGACGTGTTTTCTCCATTTTTTTCATGTTTTTCTTTGTATTCTTCCATAAATTCGACCAAATGTGCAGTGAATTCACGAAAAATTAGAAAAAACATCGATAAAATGTTGAACGTAAACGCATACAATTGTGTGAGAAAACAACGCAAGAACAATGTTAGCAACCTGCCGACAATCAACCATGATGGATGCTTCGTGTTGAAGTCTCCGCTATCTTCTTTAGTTGTAGCTTTAGGTTACACACCACATAATGATCTCCTTACTATTTATGTAGTAAATTGATCTGGGGCATGTCCAGGAAAATATATTCCCAATATTTACCCGCGACTGATAACATATATTGTCTGAAAGCTTGACATCTAACTTTAACATATCAAAGATTTTGGTGATCCTATGTACCTTTTTTTTAGCCAGCTGGTGAAAAAGATGTCATGGAATCAGCATTACCATTGCGATGTTGGGGGGGAGGTAATGAAAAGTTGGTGAAAATTATATTCTATTTACAGAATGACCAAGAAACGTCGAAGTTAGGAAGATATACTATTGCAGAGAGATAAACAAAAAGTATTACACAAACCAATTCACTTCCGGAATGAATATAGTCCAATCGCTGCAGCCGGTCTTCTTTTCTCCGGGATAATCCTCGGTACAAGAATCATTGAGAGTTGTGTAACGTACAGTAATGCAAAGGTAGACAGAAATCAATAACTGATGCTTCAGTGTAATCTTTGATTGATGCATATATGTGCAGTAATGTCACTTACAGGTTTCACAGTTATTAGGGAAAAATATAGCGATTACTTACATCTACATAGTACTTCAAGTGTGTATATTTGATTCCGAAAAGAGAGAAACGGTATTCCAGTTCAACTTTCTGTGTTTTTTCTTTGCTTTCAGTCATGTTAGCAGTCAGTATCTTCACTCAATGTAAGAAGTTTCCTTAATACATACAATACGCTGTAGAATATATTGCACTTCATCACACCACCCCGTTATGATCGTTATCCTTATAAAGTCGTTATCTACAGAATGATATATCTCGGTCACGCTTCTTTGATTGTGAATGTTCATATGAACACTATGAGAATATAGTAGAATCAACCTCACCATGGCGACGGCAGGAGACTGTGTAATGAACATTTGCTGAAATTCTTTCTTATTCATAACATGACCAAGAAACTTCTAAGTTATGAAGATCAACTACTGTAGAGAGATAAACAAAAAATATCACACAAACCAATTCACTTCCGGTATGAAGATGGCCCAATCGCTGCACTCGGTCTTCTTTTCTGCGAAATAGCCCTCTGTACAAGCATCGTAGGCCTTCGGTCATTTTTACCCATAGGGCTGCGGGGTCTTGCCGTTGCCATGTACATGCGTCCGTCCGTCCTTCAACATGTATTCTTTCCGCTATATATCTGCAGATCTATCAAGTCAGGCCTGGCCAAACTTTGGTGAAAACTTCCTGTATGGCGACTGATGAAATGATTAGATTTTCAGATGGCTATGATGATTTTATGATTTTTAATTATTTTTTTATTATTTATTGATGGCTCAGCTTGTGCACTGTTATCTATGCCCATCGGGAACCCTTGGTTGTATGTTTGATTGTGACTTTTGAAGGTTCGCTGATATCAGGAAGCCCGGTCCATTCGAGATTCAGACCATCTGTGGTTATCGTTGGATGGAACCTCCCAATTATCATGTATTCTGGAAGCTTACATGATGCTACGCTTATTCAACCTATGCACTACCATCGGAAGCCTTGTGGCACCAAATGTTAAAGTTTTGGACTTTTTTTCTCTCCACAGCTTCCCAGCCTCGTGTGATACTAACACTACCTAAGGTTCATGTATGTGATACATTGTACATTGTGTTTTCACACAAA
>JAVTVY010056694.1:0-30854 GCA_036873755.1 Hanleya hanleyi | reverse complement strand
CTTGTACCGCCCAAAGCCTTCCATTGTTTGAGGCAATTCTGGCAGATGCCTATCAGTCATGCTCAATTTCGAGAAAGGGTATCTTTCATCCCTTCGTGATCAAACACCGGCGGATTAATGAACTGAGAGCCTACGAACTGGAAGATCTCACAGGATAACCCCTGGAAAGAACGTTTTATGATGTGGCGTTGCAGCTCACGGTCAAATCCACACAGGACCACTACTGCATGGAACAGGTCCCCAAGACGGGACGAATTCAAGGCAAGAGGTATCACTCTGTGAAGTTGCAAGGTTTACCCAGTTTAATTGGGTATAGACAGTGACCACATCCACGGAGGAACGCACCTAACTGACGGTGACGGTGTTGGATCACACGAAGGTGGACACCTACCAATGTTACCAGAGCAATATACCTTGCCAGAAAATACAAGCCCACCCATGGATCCCCACTGGCAACAACCCATCACCTGGCTGGTGGGTTAAATCATTTTAGCAAACTTCACATCAGACAGGCTACCCTAATGAATGCACATCAACACCTTTGTCCTTGATGTTATACCGAGTAGCAGTCTGCACATGAGGCGACGATGATCGGCATCTTCACGAAAGAGCTGCTGATTCTGATCGACTTGTTGCGGGACACCTCAGTCGGCATTGAAGACCTCTTGATAGAAACGGGCGCCCGGCTGACCCATCTCTTTACCTAACGCATTTGTCACCGCCGGCTCCGCGCCATTCATATCGTGCATAACTTGTTTAGTAATAGAAAGAACATCGAAAATCAGGTCGCCCTATACCTGGCTTTATTTAAAGGAATAGACAACATTTGGCAAACGTAAACTGCGACTGAAAGAACAATCCAAACTGTGCCCAAAAATATTTTTTTCCTATTTTTGAGATTCTTTCTAACGAAGAAAAATACTCCTAAACATTGGGAAAATAACCAGATGTGTTGAATGAAGGGAGCCGCCATCTTTATGCCATCTTTATGGTTTAACCAATGAGCGGCCGAGTGATGTTCACGTGACAACTAGCTCATGACGTCAATGGGCCAGAGAGCAAACATGGCAGCAAGTGATTTTCAACTTTTTCCAAGTATCCGACGCCTTGCATTTCCTGGAGTTTTAACCTGACTGATGACAATGGCTGGCTGGGCGAAACCATGCTTTCATCTACGCTGCTTGGGGGCAGTGTCGAGGGATACAAGAAGTGTCAGGCGTGTTCGAGCCCATTGAAGACGATCTACCGTAGAAATCGGTCGAGGATGTACAATGTATATACCGTAGAAGCCGGCCGGGTCGCGGATTTCGTTTAGTCGGCTCTGTTGTGAGATGTCCTGTTAGGAAACGATCAGACGAGCACATGTGCAAGTGCTGACATTAGCTGACAAGGATTTATTCCATAAACTTTCTCAGGTAAATTTTCTCGCACGCTAGATATTTGGGTGGGTGTTTAACGGTCGTGTCATGCTGAACAGTTTCTTTCGGTAACAGTTCAACGGTGAGAAAAATCTCCGGACAATCTTTTCCCGGAGAAATGAGCCTCCAGCTAAGGCAGATTTAGTTTCGTTTTCTGGCTGACTGCCGGTCTTTGTTGCGGCTCGATTCTTTGAATTGGTAACACAGAAATCAGAATTATTCCCAATTTCGGTTACATTAAACAATCTCAGTGAGTTACTGCCGAATTATGTTGACGCATGTTGGCGTATAGTGATCAGCTGAAAAGTATTAGCCTATAACGAAAGCATATTTTATCAGACAACTCGATGCTGTGTTTTTTTTTGGACACTTAGACAGTCTAGACGACAGATCAACCCCGATTTCTCAACAAGGATAAGATCATTGTTATTGTACAAACATTAGCCAGTATTTACAGGGTACAGAATACAAGAATGTATCCACACCTGCTGGCCTATTGGGCTGCGATTATTCCAGTGCATGGCAAACTGTGTTTCCTCCCAGTTCACTGCAGTGTTCTGCGGCCCAGTGACGTCACTAAACTTGCCGTAATGGCGGCGCCCTTACAAGCCACAGAATTTATCATTGACGGCTTCTTATTCGGTTGGGAAAAATTGCAAAATTGAAATAAAAATCGTTTTGGACACTCCTGGAATTGTTCTTTCATTTGCAATATACGCTTATCAAAGGTTGTCTATTCCTTTAAAAAACTTATGGACACTCCCAACCGACTCTCATGGCCAAATACCAGGGGCACTCGCAACAGGCTAACGAAATGGGTATTTGGCCATTGACTTTCCTAACATGAACCAGTGCGTGCGCGTCGAGAAAGGATGAAGACGAACAAGGCATTAATTGAAGATCATGTCGCTCCGAGTACGGACGCGTGCGTCTACATTCCGGGTACTTCCGCCAGCAAACACGACTTGGTTCAGACAATTGTGCGCGAGGCGGACCCCGCATCCAAACGCTGTCTGTGTCATATTACGCACAACTTCTTAAAATGCAATGTCACTTTCCGCCGGGCCAAAAGACCAAATTACCCGGATGAAAAGACGAGGTCCCCAACGACAGAAGAAACAGATATTAAAGACAGGCCGGTTTGTCAGTCCCATACTCGCGCTTTGGCTGCCTCTGTGCCAAACGGTCTCGTGTTCTGTTCGTCTGGTTTCACCGTTGCCCTTTGTCAACATCTTGAAAAAACGTGTGCCTGAAGATAACGATTTTATCTTTTTTTACTGGGATATAGCGATAAATTTGGGAAATTGTTCAATTCATTGTCAACCCTAAGGTGGAAAATGAAAAGCCTTTACCAAAATTTGCATGGTAACCTTTGTCTGTGTTTTGCAGGAGTTTTTTCATGTGTGTATAATTTAGATGGACCGAGTTTAATGGTAAATTGGTCCGCCTTCGGGTTTTTGGACGAGGCGTTGTTCTTTCAGGGATATTTTTAGCATTTTCCATCATCGATCGAAAAATCTGCCATGACTCAATACAAGATCCCCCCAACAGCCCAACTCCACGGTCAATGTCGCCAGCACTGCTGTCGTCAACAGTACTGCAGTCGTCAGCACTGCTAGAGTCGCCAGTATCACAGCCGCCGATGTTATTGGCACCAACGCCATCAATCCCACAGCCATGACTGTGGTACCGTCGAAGAAGAAGAGTTTGGCGAATCTGTCCAACTCGCTCAAGAAATATGCCGAACGAGTGGGAGAACACAATGCCAACATGACCTGGAACGAGAAAGGCGAAATCCTCGCCATGAAACACGTGATCCTTTGTACGTCCCAAGTGGACTTCTCTGAGCTGAAAGATATGAACCTGCTGCATGATCTGGCGGGGAATCTCAAGCGTTGGACCTGGATGAATAGAGAGCACCGCGACACTCACGACATCAGCCACATATTCCCGAGGCCCGCGATTCCAGTTGAACCGGAATCTAGGTGAAGGAAGGCTCAGCCGTTATGTTGTACCTAACGCTGTACAATAATAGCTCGACTTGGCTGTTTGCAGACAAGATCTTATCCCATTACGCACGGAACTCCACGGACGATGTGAATACTATATACGCTCTTATCGCTGTCGATAATCGCTATATAAATAGCATAGAAAAAATATATATCCACCTTCACTGGATTGAAGGAAACAACGGATAATCCTAACGGCACATTATATTTAGACCCATGTGTGCAGAAACTGTATGTACGACCAAAGCAGATAATCACAATTTCGACATCGAACTCTATCGCTTTTTTGACAGTAATCTTCCAGCGGAACCTACATATGGCGTAAATATGCCTCGCCTAGTAGCAATTGCTTTATCCTATTTACACTGTGATGATATTAATGAACGTAAAAAACATTATTACAGAAACTTATTAGCCTTGGCTTCAGGACAAGCGCCTCCCTTGCACGCTGATAGCAAAATACGAGCGTAGTGTGCACGATCCGTGGCGTTACTTTTCGTAACTTGTTCCGCTTAATCCAGGGCTAGGGGTCGTATGAACATATGTATTTCCAAATTCTCATAATGTTCATATGAACAGTCACAAACAAAGCGTGACATACTGTCTAGCCAGCATCAATGAAAACTGTTGACCGCTTCTCTCTTGCAGGAAACTAGCCTATGTTTATGTATATTAAGTTTTGTTATATTTCTTGCTGATTTTGAATTAGGTCCTTTGGGTTATGGACGCGGAAATTCTTTAATGAACAACGGCTACATATTGAATGACGGATTAGACGCTTGTATTTTGGTAGATATCCAGTACAATTAGATGTGATACAGTGTGCAAGAAGACAGGAGTGGTATGAGGTTATGGTCAAGATATCGGCCTTGAACGATCAAACGAAGGGTGAAACAGCACGTAGCCAAACATTCGCGTCTCCTCAGTGAGACGAACGCCACAAAAAGTTCCAACTCATCTGGGGGTCAGCGTGAACTTCCGCGCTAGCCACACATTATGGCATCCTCTTGAGACTGCCGAAGCGTGCAATTGCCAAAACCGTGAGGGATTTGTACGGACTTTACATCTATACGAGCGTGGTCGACGCACACATCGTCGATGCCATCAATGTACAACTGCTACGCGTCTGTCCGGTGCCAGGCCAAGTCATTTTAATCTACCACAAATCAAGAGATTAAGAGAAATCAAGATCAAGGGAAATATGGAGGGATCAAGTTATTTTGATCTCCATGCCATGCAGGCATGTATTTCAAGATGCTCACATGAACATCTACAATAAAAGAGTGACTGAGATACAAATCATCGCATGGGTCATTTCTGCGTCATGTGGTGTTTTAAATATACACGCAGAATATTAACATGTGGGGGCATATGGCTTCATGTCAGTACGCCGGCATCTTTTCCCATTGTTGTGAGATTCTGCTGCTGGACGTCCCGTCCCCGAGGCCCTCCCTCTGTACAAATCATTGTGATTGTTTTTTTTTGTGATTGGCTAACATGGTGGAGAAATAGGTGATTGGCTGGTATCGGGCCTCACAGACTTGTGTTCAGAATTAGAACTTGCATTCTACTAATATTGTTCCCGTTTTATCTTTTACATAGTTCATCACTTTCCAGACGACTTGATGGAGCTAACAAATCATTGCACTTGGATATTTGTATATAATATCACTCCAACCTGTGCTAGGGGCCGTGTAGCCATGTTATTCAAGATGTATGCATGAACAGCTATGATAAAAGCGCGGCTGAGATAGAAATCATCACTCTCTCGTCGACTGTATGGCAAAAGAGATGATTACAATTTCGACATCGTAAACTATCCCTTTCTGTACAGTAATATTCCAGTGGGACCTGCATATGGCGTATACATATCTCGCCTAGTAGCATTTGCTAGATCCTGTGTTAAATGTGACGATTTTAATCAACGTCACAAAACACTGTTGCAGAAACTTATGAAACAGGGCTATACCACCAAGCGCCTCCACTCAAATTTTCTCACATTTGGCGGTACATATCGCATGCTGATAGCAAAATACGAGCGTAGCGTGCAAGATATATGGCGTTACGTTTCGTAACTTGTGTCTAATTCCGCTTAACCCGGGGCTACGGGCCGTATGAACTCATGTACTTCAAGATCCTCATAGTGCTCATATGACAGTCACAATCAAAGTGTGACTGAGATACACCATTCTCTAGATGACGACTTTACAACGAATATTTTGGATTATGAATACTGATCAGCAATACGGATTTGATATATTTGGAACATCATGATATCTTGCCGGCATCATTGAAAACTGCTCACCGCTTCTCTCTTGCAGGAAACTAGCCTAAGGTTATGTATACTATGATTGTCTTTTTGAATTTGGTGCTAATACTGTTATATAGAATATGGAATAGGTTTTTGGATTATGGACACGGATATTCTTTGATGGAAGACAGCTGAATTATGAATGACAGACCAGACGTTTGTAATTCCATGTCAGCACGTAGGCATCTTTCCCCGTCGCCTATATATATTGCGTTTAATTCAAAGCGTTACTAACATCTTATATCTTCGAGTCTTACAAATGGACACCTGCACCATCGCCATTGATGAAGGGATCACAAAGGACGAGCGATCGCTTTTGATAGTTCGGTTTCGACGGCCCTAATCTCTCAGCTTTGACCTCTTCAACATCACGGAGACGGTTTTCATCCAGTTCACCATCAACTCCGATATGGCGTGCGTCATCGTCGATGGGAACATCAATCCCACCTTTAATGCTCCGATGAATCCGCTGAATTTCTAGCTTCGCTCCCTGAACGTCGTTTTCTGCAACAAACTCTTGAGTACATCGACCAACAACTTCGCAGGAATTCCTCTATCGTTCGCCAGTGACGTCATCACCACCTCCCATGCTCACCTCCTAATTTCACCTCCCAAATACTAGGGGATTTCACATTTAGTTACTTCTCGAGTGGACTGCTAGTAGTTAGAACGCTGATAATTGTGAGTACTGTGCAAGATCTTTTGTATTACGTTTCGTAGGCTGTGTCTAATTCCACTTATCCAGGGGACATCCTCGTGGTGTTCATATGAACCGCCACAATCAGGCGTGACTGGGATGCCTCCTACTTTCAGGACTCTTGGAAATCATTTGAAAGTTAGAGTACTGACCAGCGATACGGGGTTGCCGGTATCACTGAACATTTTTGATAGACTCTTCTCTATTGATATTTATTTAGGCTAACAGTGTAAACATCAACTCAGCCATCATACACTGTTTTCGTTAACAGAAACAAGTTACTCCTTTCTTGAAACTATTTGGTGAATAAGCTTAAACCGATAATCTCGAGATTAGGACTCGATTCCACAGTCTATATAGAACATTCTTTCAGAACTGAGTGCATGAGTCAAATATAGAAAACCATCTCATTAAGACCTAACTTCCTTCGTCACCCGACTGTTATTGCCGTTTCATTTATAGAAACTAGGAAAAGCTGAGACTAGCCCAACTCCGAGTGTGTTCTGTCTGATCACATTTAAGTACAAACCAACACTCCCGAAAACATTGCCTAATTAATTTAACATTAGAGGATATGAAAGTTAAAACAGAAAAAAATCTTTCAAATAACCAATCTGGTCTGTTTTCACTCTATAGAAATACGTTTTTCTATTTTGTCAACAGGCATAAAGTTCGAACAAGATATTGCACTATTCTGTCAACAATACAAATTATGATGTACACATTTCCGTTATATTCTACTCGGAACTATTCGGAACTGAAATAACGTTACATCTCTCTAAAAAGTATATACTGATGCAATTCCTTCGGTATAGTCAAACTATGGACATTTTGTTCAAAGTTGGTAGTATCCAGATATTGCCTTATCGCCAGTCGACATAAATGTTTCATTGTGTTCACGTTAATACCACGTTGAAGAATTTGCCTGTAGGTAGTTAAACATTTTCTTAGTTGAGGATCCGATAAATATTTTGTTTGTGATATCGGACCAACATGGAATCCAATTTCCATAAGCATTTTGGTAAGTTTGATTCGAGTCTGCGAATGGAAGTCGTGTGGACTTTTGACAAATTTAAGAACTTTTATCAATGGAGTTTCGTGGTGCAAATTCAGCACATTAATTTCAGCTCCATGTTGAATGAGGCAGACGACACTATCCGGACAACATCGACTACACGCCAAGTGCAAGGGTGTGTCTCCATTGACGTCATCACGAGCAGTGACATCACATCCTACTCGAGCAAAAACATCCACCAGTGCTGCGGATAAAGTGGCGGCGACGTGGATTGGCTCTCTCCCAGCATGGTTCCGTTTTGTCCAATCAGCCCCCAGATGAATCAACCAATCAATGACTTTTGTCTGCAAATAAATTCAATACAATAACAATCAACCCCAGTGCTGTAAACAAGTTTTGTGTATTTTCCCATTACCCTGAGATTGTGAGATCAAAATGAAACTTTTAGAGAGATGATAGTGAGCGTTCGTCGAGACACCATCATGAGATAGCGTTAACCCTTTCTATCCCGAGTAACGAAATACCTACTCAAAAATTATAAGTCTTGTAACATAAAGAGAAAACATCAGAATAAATATATTTTTTTTTTCATTTCGGCCTGCCAGTCCATATTATGTAGCCAAATGGCAACATTGGGATGATGTGGCTGTAGCTACATCAATTCAAAATTAACATTTTTAAACGAAACTGAATTTAATCGGTGTTACCCTAGCGGCAAAGTTTTATAAATGTTTAACTATATGGTAACAATGTGTTACATTCGGTTTCATTTAAAAATTGGTAATTTTGAATTGATGTAGCTACATCCACATTACCCCAATTTTGCCATTTGGCTACATAATGACTGTAACCAAGCAGGCCGAAATAAAAAAGAAGACATTTTTCACATTTATCCTGATGATTTAACTTGATCCTACAAGACTTAGATTTTTTGAGCAGGTATTTCATTACTTGGGATAGAAGAGGTTAATAATCTCTAAATAGAATTTACGGGACGGGACGTTCCCTTAATAAGAGAGAGGGGGTCAAGATCTGATCCAGTTTGAGTGGTCGTTCATCCATCCAACTGAACAATGTAAAGTACCATGAGAGATAATTCATCATAATGGCCTTACCTGTGAAGATATTTCTGACTCCATAGCTGAGAACAGGACGGAATCTCCCCGATGGTCAAGCGATTGGACAATCGCACCGGCTTCTATTAGCTTCCTGGCCATCGGCACTTGACCTTGGCTCAATGCAAGATGCAGGAGGGGTCGGCTATGATGAAATGCTGTGACGTCAGCACCTTCTTTGATCAGTTCCACCGCCATTTCTTCGTCTCCCTTGGACACCGCGAGGCAGAGGAACTTGGTGATAAGTTTGCGTCCTCCCCGACTGTCCTTGCTCTCGAAGAATTTCGGGTCCACGTATGGTAGAAGCTTTAAAAACATGTCTTTCTTTCCAGTCTGTATCGTGTGCATTAAAACCAAGTCACATTCGCCATGGTTGTCGGAGATTTTCGCTTCGGAAAAATGAGTCTCCAGAAGCGCGTCCAGGATGTCACTGTGCCCATAATACACGCACCAATGTAATGCCTGTAAAACGCGCTCCTTAGATGCACTCGGGTCGATATATTCCATGTTCTGTGTTTTCTATGTACAACACAATAGTCTTTTCTAGTAAAGCTTATATCTTATTTAACTCTTTAAAACATTGTCTCTGCTTCACACGTAGGGAAGTAGTTTTCACCATGCAAACGTTGGCAGTTTCGATATTGGTCCTTCCTTGAAGGTTTACATGTAAACCACGGTTATTCCCCCATTTCCGTCTGTAGGAATAACTATACGATTGTTCAGTTTTCACCATTCTGAATGGTAGATGTCACCCATTCGGTAAAATTCCATAGCAGGTGTAGTCTGGGCCATTCTGTGGTTAAAGTCTCTGGAAACTTATCGCTACATGTGTGGCGACTTCAATGGAAGATGTTCTGAGAGACTTCTTTTCCCAAATGCTGTGGAAGACAAAAAACGCGGACTAAGAATTTCAAGTCCCCAAACCGAAAGCTTTATCGGAGTGTGGAGTGACAGGGAGACCAGAGCGCTTGTAGCTGTCACCAATTCCAACTCTCGACAGTAAACGGGCAAATCTCTAATTCCTTTGAATGAGTTCTTTCCGCATTAATCATTGGACCATTCGGTCTTGCTCCGATGGCGGCGACAGGTACACAGCGAGTGGGCCACAGCCTGAGCTTCGGTTCGTCCTCATAAGCTCCCCCCTATGTTCATAACATGGAGTGGTTTTCTCAACTATTGATAACTGGTGTAAATATGATAATATGGATCAACTATTGATAACTGGTGTAAATATGATAATATGGATCAACTATTGATAACTGGTGTAAATAAGATAATATGGATCAACTATTGATAACTGGTGTAAATAAGATAATATGGATCAACTATTGATAACTGGTGTAAATAAGATAATATGGATCAACTATTGATAACTGGTGTAAATAAGATAATATGGATCAACTATTGATAACTGGTGTAAATATGATAATATGGATCAACTATTGATAACTGGTGTAAATAAGATAATATGGATCAAATATTGATAACTGGTGTAAATAAGATAATATGGATCAACTATTGATAACGTGTAAATAAGATAATATGGATCAACTATTGATAACTGGTGTAAATAAGATAATATGGATCAACTATTGATAACTGGTGTAAATAAGATAATATGGATCAACTATTGATAACTGGTGTAAATAAGATAATATGGATCAAATATTGATAACTGGTGTAAATATGATAATATGGATCAACTATTGATAACTGGTGTAAATAAGATAATATGGATCAACTATTGATAACTGGTGTAAATAAGATAATATGGATCAACTATTGTTAACTGGTGTAAATAAGATAATATGGATCAACTATTGATAACTGGTGTAAATAAGATCATATGGATCAACTATTGATAACTGGTGTAAATAAGATAATATGGATCAACTATTGATAACTGGTGTAAATAAGATAATATGGATCAACTATTGATAACTGGTGTAAATAAGATAATATGGATCAACTATTGATAACTGGTGTAAATATGATAATATGGATCAACTATTGATAACTGGTGTAAATAAGATAATATGGATCAACTATTGATAACTGGTGTAAATAAGATAATATGGATCAACTATTGATAACTGGTGTAAATAAGATCATATGGATCAACTATTGATAACTGGTGTAAATAAGATAATATGGATCAACTATTGTTAACTGGTGTAAATAAGATAATATGGATCAACTATTGATAACTGGTGTAAATAAGATAATATGGATCAACTATTGATAACTGGTGTAAATAAGATAATATGGATCAACTATAGATAACTGGTGTAAATAAGATAATATGGATCAACTATTATATAACTGGTGTAAATAAGATAATATGGATCAACTATTGATAACTGTAGTAAGATAATAGGATCAACTATTGATAACTGGTGTAAATAAGATAATATGGATCAACTATTGATAACTGGTGTAAATAAGATAATATGGATCAAACGGCTGATAACTGGTGTAAATAAGATAATATGGGATCAACTATTGATAACTGGTGTAAATAAGATCATATGGATCAACTATTGATAACTGGTGTAAATAAGATAATATGGATCAACTATTGATAACTGGTGTAAATAAGATAATATGGATCAACTATTGATAACTGGTGTAAATAAGATCATATGGATCAACTATTGATAACTGGTGTAAATAAGATCATATGGATCAACTATTGATAACTGGTGTAAATAAGATCATATGGATCAACTATTGATAACTGGTGTAAATAAGATACATATGGATCAACTATTGATAACTGGTAAATAAGATAATATGGATCAACTATTGATAACTGGTGTAAATATGATAATATGGATCAACTATTGATAACTGGTGTAAATAAGATAAGAAAGATCAATAACTATTGATAACTGGTGTAAATAAGATAATATGGATCAACTATTGATAACTGGTGTAAATATGATAATATGGATCAACGGAGTTGATAACTGGTGTAAATAAGATAATATGGATCAACTATTGATAACTGGTGTAAATAAGATAATATGGATCAACTATTGATAACTGGTAACAAGATAATATGGATCAACTATTGGATAACTGGTAAATAAGATAATATGATCAACCATTATAACTGGTGTAAATAAGAATATGGATCAACTATTGATACTGGTAAATATGATAATATGGATCAACTATTGATAACTGGTGTAAATAAGATAATATGGATCAAATATTGATAACTGGTGTAAATAAGATAATATGGATCAACTATTGATAACTGGTGTAAATAAGATAATATGGATCAACTATTGATAACTGGTGTAAATAAGATAATATGGATCAACTATTGATAACTGGTGTAAATATGATAATATGGATCAACTATTGATAACTGGTGTAAATATGATAATATGGATCAACTATTGATAACTGGTGTAAATAAGATAATATGGATCAACTATTGATAACTGGTGTAAATAAGATAATATGGATCAACTATTGATAACTGGTGTAAATAAGATAATATGGATCAAATATTGATAACTGGTGTAAATAAGATAATATGGATCAACTATTGATAACGTGTAAATAAGATAATATGGATCAACTATTGATAACTGGTGTAAATAAGATAATATGGATCAACTATTGATAACTGGTGTAAATAAGATAATATGGATCAACTATTGATAACTGGTGTAAATAAGATAATATGGATCAAATATTGATAACTGGTGTAATAAGATAATATGGATCAACTATTGATAACTGGTGTAAATAAGATAATATGGATCAACTATTGATAAATCGGTGTAAATAAGATATGGTGATCAACTATTGATGGTAAATAAGATAATATGGATCAAATATGATAACTGGTGTAAATAAGATAATATGATCAACTATTGATAACTGGTGTAAATAAGATAATATGGATCAACGATTATAACTGGTGTAAAATAAGATAATATGGATCAACTATTGATAACCGGTGTAAATATGAGCGGTTATGGGATCAACTATTGATAACTGGTGTAAATATGATAATATGGATCAACTATTGATAACTGGCAGTGGTATAATATGGATCAACTATTGATAACTGGTGTAAATAAGATAATAAGTGGACTGTAAATTATTGATAACTGGTGTAAATAAGATAATATGGATCAACTATTGATAACTGGTGTAAATAAGATAATATGGATCAACTATTGATAACTGGTGTAAATAAGATAATATGGATCAAATATTGATAACTGGTGTAAATAAGATAATATGGATCAACTATTGATAACTGGTGTAAATAAGATAATATGGATCAACTATTGATAACTGGTGTAAATAAGATCATATGGATCAACTATTGATAACTGGTGTAAATAAGATAATATGGATCAACTATTGATAACTGGTGTAAATAAGATAATATGGATCAACTATTGATAACTGGTGTAAATAAGATAATATGGATCAACTATTGATAACTGGTGTAAATAAGATAATATGGATCAACTATTGATAACTGGTGTAAATAAGATAATATGGATCAACTATTGATAACTGGTGTAAATAAGATAATATGGATCAACTATTGATAACTGGTGTAAATAAGATAATATGGATCAACTATTGATAACTGGTGTAAATAAGATAATATGGATCAAATATTCCTGTTATTCCAAGAAATGACCAATCGGCTTACATTTATGATAATTTTGGCAACCTAAGGTCGAAAATATACCAGTTATCATCGATTAAATATATATTCTGTGTTAAAGACATAGCGAAGCGCCCGGATTGGCGAACCGCAGCTCATGCGGCCAGCCAGGTGTCGGTGTACCGCCCGCTGCCATCGATGCCAGACAGCATTGTCCAGGAAATTACTTGAACTATAGCAAAAATTTCCCATTGGCAGCTAAATTCCTCAACATCTTCTATCCTCAGGCAAACATCTCAGTCAGTGCCAATACTGTCGTGTGCCCCGACACAGACAAACACAATATTATGTCTGACACTTCGAATGATACATGTACTTCTCACAATAGTTAAGCGACCTGGCATGTAACACAATACTCCTAGACATGCCAATTTTGTCCCACTTTTATACTCGCCAGCGTATTACACCCATTGTTGGGGGTATGCATAACACGGATACGATCCAGGACTTCGAAAGCTTTGACCTCAACACACAATTCCGGTACGGTATATATGCATACAGCGAACAATACGTACATGTAAACATTTTACCTACATTTACCTGTGCTTATCGATAACGCTGATCTAATGTTTTATCCATTAACAACTCCTCACATGATTTAGAGATATCCTTATCTGTTCATATCAATGTTCCGGTATTGTTGAATTGATTTTCTATCGGTACAAATTTATCGATCGATCATCGATTTTCTTCTAAGGCAGTCGCAAACTAATAGTTTATTAATCACATATTCTAGAAAAATAGAAAGAAATAAAATATTAGCTTATACACCGAGTATATATGCCTATATAGGAGATAGACATATATACCCGGTCTATATATACCGGTAATGTTCTATTTCTTCATTTTATCTGGAATATAAGATTAATAAACTATTAGTTTGCGAGTGCCTTATTTTTTTCTTATCTGCTTGTGCCATCCACGCACCTGTCGGTAAATTCCAACAACACATTAAACGTATAGTTTGCAAGTCGCATATTAATCAAATATCCTTCTTCGACTTTAATTATTTGGCATTATTCATTCATATATACTCACTGGTGTTGTATGAAAATTAAATGCCTGGCAGTGGGTAGCTTCAAGATCAACATGTATGTACTCCGTATACTATTCTCCACGCGAATAACCCAACACAATATAAAGTTTAACGCCAAGTTCTGTTTCAGTGCTAATCAGGCTAATTCATGTTTCGACGTGTAAATCGTTCCGCATTTGAGTTGTAGCAGTTATAATACACTAGCTTTTATGCAGTATTAGCTTATCTTCCTTGTACGCCCCAGTTAAGCCATATATGTTATGCAGTGAACCATTATGGAATACAATAAAAATACATGTCAGGCGTGTACTTTCCCTTACGCCTGAAGATATAAATATAATTCAACGAGGCTTGTCAGAGTATAAAAAGTCCAGATCCTGGACACAAAGCGGTGAGCGTAGGTATATCACTCATGGACACTCCATGTGTATTTTCCTGGGTGGAGGGATGGGACTGCGGTAACAGAATGAAAGACAACCGTCTGACGCACAAAATCAACCAGATCTTGCGACAGTCGCCGTTTACAATAGCAGTTATGCATTGATCACAATGAAAAACCTGCAGAAATAAAACAGAGCTTCAACAATGCAAAAACACACAAAAAAGCAACAATAATTATAGTTCTGGCGCGAATAATGTCATCGTTATGATACAGATGAGGATTTTATTATGGCTAAGCATTGTAATGCCCTTTATATTTCACCAAGCTCGCAGCATTCGAGGAAATAAACTAAAAGTTATCTAGTTTGAAGAGATAAGAACCACAGGTAATTCTTCAAAATTTCCGCCTACTAGAGTAAGAGTTTTCCCCAATGGAACCGCATTCAAAGATACTGGACGCAAGAGTGGATGAAGAATATTCACCGTCCGTGGTCTAAACCATTTATTCATCGCAGCAATTCTCGTCTAGATTTCTTTCAGCCATTGCTGCTTTTTGCAATAGTATGGTGTTCTATTTGGGCCAAGTTTGCGTCGCGTGGCGACTTTTAGAAACTCGCCACTCGCCACGCGCCGTGGACCTCTCCGGCGCGCGGCGACTGGCGACTTTCTGCTATCTCTTAACCTGCAAAAACTCGCCAGTCGCCACCCGCCGTAAAACACGGCGAGTTTCGCTCTATCTTTTAACCTGGAAAAACTCGCCGCGCGCCACTCGCTGGATGAACCACGGCGCACGGCGACTGGCGACTTTTGACTGTAGTGAAACTCGCCACTCGCCACGCGCCGTGGACCTCTCCGGCGCGCGGCGACTGGCGACTTTCTGCTATCTCTTAACCTGCAAAAACTCGCCAGTCGCCACGCGCCGTAAAACACGGCGAGTTTCGCTCTATCTCTTAACCTGGAAAAACTCGCCGCGCGCCACTCGCCGGACAAACCACGGCGCGCGGCGACTGGCGACTTTTGACTTCTGGAATTCTCAGGACTTTTTCTCAAGTGCGCATGCCCGAGGAGCATCAATTATGCAGTTGCAATATCATAAATCACAGTCGCGATCTCATAGAATTTGAGGAAGTAAACAAAATGTGGAAACTGTTGAAAGAAATACGTCTTTTCATCTTTAAAAATAGGGCCTTGATAGTTTGTAGGGTTTGTGATACAGGAAATATCAACCCAACAAAGAGCCGCTCTATGGATTAAAACAGCAATAAAGGATATCTTATACAAATATATCGCTCGTTTTTCACATAAAACTTACGAAGAGAGAAATTCAATCATCCAGAGAAAATGTTAGCATTTTTTCTTACTTTTTTAATCAATATGACGATGACGCTCTATTCGCTTTCTTAATATTTCATACAGCATATTAGTTGACGTTGCTTTTATCTTATAAAACAAAATTCCCGCGTCGACTGCTTTATTGTATCTTAAATAAGGAACAATTTCAAAGCGATTCATCCTGAATTGAAAACGATATGCTGTTTTATAAATATATATAGGCACTTATATAAAACGAATGAAAAAAACGATTGAAAATGTTGTCTTGGTGTTAAATTTTAAAATATACCAGCAGATAATAACGAGAGTATGCAAGTTCTGCACAGAAACGGATAACGAGTATTTTAATAAAAAAATATCTGCACATTTGACAAAATTAGATTGCCCTATATGCGTATTGCATTAAAAAGAACTTGTTTCAAAAAACAACTATATTAATTATTACAGATAGCTTACATCTTCAAAATTAGTCACATAGCATCAGATGTAGCTGGAGAGTTCATTCATTAGAAATTATGTATATTTATGCACGAGGAAGAGATTTAAAATTAAATTAAATGACAGCATGTTTCGAACAAAATATTCCGATAATTGATGCTCCCCGGGCATGCGCACTTGAGAAAAAGTCCTGGGAATTCCAGAAGTCAAAAGTCGCCAGTCGCCGCGCGCCGTGGTTCATCCGGCGAGTGGCGCGCGGCGAGTTTTTCCAGGTTAAGAGATAGAGCGAAACTCGCCGTGTTTTACGGCGGGTGGCGACTGGCGAGTTTTTGCAGGTTAAGAGATAGCAGAAAGTCGCCAGTCGCCGCGCGCCGGAGAGGTCCACGGCGCGTGGCGAGTGGCGAGTTTCTAAAAGTCGCCACGCGACGCAAACTTGGCCCAAATAGAACACCATACAATAGGGTTATTGAAACTTTTCATCAATCCCTGTCACGCATCAGAGATGTTCTCTTGTACGCCCTGCCTGAAATCATTCACTCACCTGCACGATTTACGACGCCGAGTCCTCCATCAACAACGCCGTACGGTATGCTTGTATGACGTGCTTAAAGGTTCTATCAAATGGTCCCCACACCCCATACATTTTTGATGCTAAATTGTTGTAAGAGATTATATTTGACATGTAATAGCGGTTTACTTTTTCTGGGAATGGTTGAAGGTTAAAAAAATAAAATTGAAACCCCCCTCCATTACCACGCCTGTTTGGAAACGGCGAAGGCTGTGACCTGCTGACCCATGCACCAGAGTCTGATTACGATCGTTCGTAGCGACCAATTGCAGCGAATGTTATAATCGATATTTCCATTGTAACACCATCAACGTCACACAGCTAAAACGTAATGCCTTTGTTGACGTCATGATGATGTCGTCATGCCCACGAGTTGTGCCACGTCACAATCCACTAGTCGATATTATACGACGTGATCGTAATTAGACTCAGATTAGATTAGGCTTCAATACGTTTTTCACCACATCTGTTTTATTGTGTTGAACAATCTAATTGGATGTTATTTTTCGTGGAAATAATATCAACTTGTTCTTTACACAGCTTCTCTGTATGTTTTCAAGTAAAGTGTGCAGGGGGTATTTGGCAAAATCTTTATGATCATTTAATCGCCAGGGTGCGTTACTGCGCCACCAACGACCACGAGAGACGGACAGAAGAACTTGACGATTGTCCTCAACTCTTGCCAGTCTGTCACTTACACATTATTGAGAGAACATAGAAGAGTATGTCGGTGCAGTGATCCATTACTTCAGCGGATCAGCAACTGGTTCGTATATTTTTACTTTCCCCATCTTTTAACCCTACCTGGCCTGGGGATTTTGGGAACTGTCCAGGCCTATCGTTTTCCAAAAAAGTTATTTTTGGTCGATTTTTCGGTGAGATTTCTCGAATTATTTATTTAAGTGTTTTCTTCGTAAAAACTGCATGATAAATTAGTAAATAATAATAATTTAATGTGAAATAAAGTAATTTTGCTCAATTTTTCTCGCAGAAAAGCAGGAATTTTGAAGAAAGATAACGAAATCATCACTTTTCTGGTACCCCAAATGGACGCCATTTTGGATTTACTCATGATCCTCTAATCGGCGGTTTATGCAAATAGGCTCAAAATGACCTCAAGATAATAAACTGAAAAATCGCGGAATGCAGGCTCTCAATTTTGAAAAGCAGTTCAAAATATTGTACTAGATTATAAGATAGAGTAAAGTGAATATATACGATCCAGTAGCTGATTAGCTGAAGTTACGGGTAATATCACAAACAAACTATTCTTTGTTTTTTCAATAATGTGCAAGTGACGGATTGAGATGACACCAGCGATTGATTAATGGACTGTCATAACGCCATGTGCGGCAATTCCCCAATGAAGAGGAGTCCAGGGGTCGAAGTCAACGAAGCGAAGCCCAGGACTTTATTGTAGGATTCTGCTGGTGGACTGTTAATTCCCGAGGCCCGCCCTCTGTATTATATATATGCCATTCGATAAATACATGAAGGTTTATGGTTTTGGTGGGAAATTTAAATCGTACGACGTCGGGCATTACAGGATAGTTTTCTGTGTATTCTTGCATTTACCAGGTTTACCTCATGTTGAGACGTTTACTCCATCAGACGTCCTCGATGCTCATCCATCACCATCAGATGAGTTATTTGTTTGAGCCGGTCTTTCACCACAGCTCCCGAGCTAGCGGTGTAATTTCGCTTAAGCTGGTGTTAAGGGTCATGTAGATACTTCATAGTCTCCACATGAACATCTGGAATAAAAGCGCGAATGAGATACTAAGGCTACTTAAGTGCCTTACTCGCATTCCTGTGGAGTCATGTGGTTGCTCTTCAGTCGCCAGACGTCGTCAATTTTTCCCACCTCTTGCATATTGCTCCAGTATCAATATAGTGGAGACCAGAAAGGTGAATCTCAATGAAGAGAAGCCCAGGGTGTCAGTCCCAATGAAGAGGAGCCCGGGGATGTAAAACTCAATATAAAGGAGCCCAGGGAGATTAATCCCAATACAGAGTAGCCCAGGAGTTCAATCCCAATGAAGAGGAGCCCAGGGAGGTCAATCTCAATATAGAGGAGCCCAGGGGTGTCAATCTCAACATAGAGGAACCCAGGAAGATTAACCCAATGAAGAGAAGCCCAGGGAGGTCAATCCCAATGAAGAGGAACCCAGGGAGGTCAATCTCAATTTAGAGGTGCCCAGGAAGTTTAAACCCAAATGAAGACGACCTCAGGGGCCATTCCCAACGAAGAAGAACCCTAGGAGTTCAATCCCAATTAAAAGGAGCACAGGGGGGTCAAACTAAATGAAGTGGAGCCTATGGAGATTAATACCAATGGAGAGGAGCCCTGAGGGTCAACCCCAGTGAAGAGGAGCCCGTGAACAGCCCCCCTGTAGAGGAACCCCTGGTTGTTTTTCAATATCTTCAGCCGGACCTCACGATACTTTCTGGGTCATACACGTGACGACGTCGAAATTCAGGGGCATCTTCGGCACGATCCAGTGGATGTCCCAGCGATCTCTTGTTCGACGCCCATCCAGTTATTAATATGTACTGCCGCCAAAGATCTACGATCGACGACGCTTTCAGCGCCATCGTCCTCTGCTGAACCTTTACAATTTCCGACATATCGACCTCGCCTATCTCTCCAATCTAGGTAAACCAAAGTTAAACGCAACATTAACAAATGTTATATCGGGTAAGTACCATCTAGAGGTGACGCTGTGAAATAACCGTGCCAAGTGTTTCCCGATATTCTACGAGATCCCATAATCAGCCAATCACTACAAACTTTTCCTTCTTAATTTGACATTGATTGGCGCTTACTTCACGGATATGAACAACTTTGCACAGATCGGTCTTTTAATATTTTCAACGGCATGACAAAACCAGACTTCTCGGCAGAGTAAACCCTTTGAAGCTTACGTTTACCACACACACTGTCTAGATTTGATGCATTATTTGGACAGTGTTTCCCTATACTGTATATACTACATTGATCTACGTGCGCCTGTGATTGATTACATGGGGCTTCAATTTGAAGTTGTTTCACCCCGCTGGCCACCTGATTGGCTAACAGCTGTAGTTTGAAATTCGCACGGGATTTGTATGGCCTTGGCGCCAACAACAACATGTATACCCAGCCTTTCATCATCACGAATCATGCGTCCCTAGAAACGGCCATGGTCCAGCTGGACACATTGGATCCATTGGCATGGGTCGACCAATAATTCCCCAATACCAAATGGGAGGTGGAGATGGGATTTCCCTTCGTAGCCAAACAGATTGACCACCCCATCGACTCAACGTATTCACCGACGACATGCAGTGACTGTTCCCATATCGTATACCCGTTCTATACTCGCAATGTGTCCACATGCTGATCGTTATAGCCAGTTGTGCAGTCGTCCATTACCTTCATTGAAAAAAAAATCACGGTGTTTTATATCTATGTTTTATCCATTGAACAACGGCGCTAGAACAATGCTAAAACAACAACATTGGTATAACAACTTAAGCTCAGCCCATCAACGCGTGTCTTCTCGCTAATGACACCACATTGTAGAACATCGCATTGGTCTTCTGCAACAAGGCATTTTTGCTATATACTACTGTGGGCTTTATAACAGTACATTGCCGTTACTGGATGAGCAGCGGATGATGCAGACTGCCACCTGCCCCCATATCTATAGGGACCACCAGCCTAAATAACCAGATACTTCATGGAGATGCCATCCGAGAGGACATTGTGCTTGGGACATAAGACGAAAAGCCTTTTTGCTCCCTCCGGCACTGGTCTTGGCTCTGAATAACACCGAGGTACAGAATGTTGTTGAGGCTAGGATCCCAGTGGTTCCACCCTTTACCACTGACCTTGTTGTCGTCCCCGTCGTGCCAATAGCACATTTTCGATGGGAGGGAGATCATGGCCTCCCCTGTCCTCTCCAGTTTGAAGAGTCCTGGCGTCCGTTCCGAGGTAACAACCGATCACCTTCAGCTATGTACCGATCCCACAGTTCCGGTTTCTCCAAGGATTCCCAGTCCGGAATCCGGGTTAGAGACGGCCATGTATTCTGAATCGCTGTCCATCTCGTTCAACTACCGGCCCAAGGGATCGGATACACCCGATCTGAAGAGGGGGGAGGTTACGTGATGGTATTTTTGACAATGGACAAGTTGGTGCGCTTGTCAATATGGGCTTATTTGGTGGTGAAACTGTGAATGTCGTGGCGGTCCTGATTGGTTACCGTCTTGCCATCGCCGTTATTGATTAGTAATTTCGTCTTCCCAATGATAGCTTTGCTTGAGTCGATATCTCTTAGCGACGAGTGGTGATCACGCATCGACAAATCCCTAAAAACAGGCCTCTGGGATGAATTCCATCACTTGATAGATCCGGTTGACCTTAAGACCGTGCGTCAGGTTTCAGCGCAGTAAAAGTGTGCCTAGCAGGACATTCTCGTCGAGCATACTTCCGATCAACGGACGGGCTGTGTGAGGACGTTGTGTGCTTCGGCATACGTCCACATGGAGTCCCAAAGTCGTCTCGGCCCACCGCGGTGCTTTTGGAGATCGGTGTACACTGAATACGAATACTGATCAGCGACACGTATTTGATCTTTTTGGAACATCGTGATGTCTTGCCGGCATCATTGAAAACGGCTGACTGCTTCTCTCTTGTAGGAAACTATAGTATATCTTTATGTATACTATGGTTGTTCTTTTTGGTGCTGTTATATGAAATAGGTCTTTGGAATATCGACGCGGGAATGTTTTAATAGACGACGGCTGAATATTGAATGACGGACTAGACGCTTGGATTTTATCCTGAGAATTTCGCTTTCATGTGCTTGGGAACGTGAAGATCGCACTGTACGAAAAAGGAGAGGGCTTTCGTTACAACAGCGTGCAGCACATCGGAAGTGGCAAGGATGAACCGGTGATCCGTCAGTCGATCGTGGTGTGTGATAAATGTGTATAATTCGGGTTGACTGCCTTGCATCCGGTGAAAATCTACTTCTATAGTTCCACTTAGGCGTAATCCAACCCCTGGATATAGTCTACTTCACCTCCTGACATTAGGTTGTCAGGCGCAATCCATGGCGCTGGTTGTATCGCCTTCTTGTGAAAGGACATTCATGGCCATGCCCGTAGAAGCTGTGGAACTGGAACTGGTGACTGCTAGCCTCACACCGCTGAACCGGCACGGGTTCGAGCCCAGACGGTCCATGTGTGAAAGTTGTCAGTTACTTGCCGACGGGCGGTGGTTCTCTCCGGGTATTCCGGCTTCCTCCACCAACCAAACTGACTGTCACCATACGAGTGAAACAAGCTTGAGTGTGACATTGAGCCAAATCCTCCCCCCCCCCCTCCTCTATTCCTTGCTCATTTGGTTCGGTTAAGGGAGTAGAAGACGTTCATTTCCCCGCTCTTATGGGGCTACACATGGTGATTTGTCGATTTTTTTTTCAAAACAAGCTGAAAATCCTACCAAAAGTACCCAGACATCTCAAAATGGGATAAAAATTAACAAATTAATCATCAATTTACTGGTGACTCGATATAGTGATAGGACTGACCATAAAGTTGGCATTCTAGATTCAACTGTTGGAGGGTGAAAAGTACTCCCGAGGTTGAAAATTATACCTCTGAAATCCTTCAAAATTCACTCTTAGTCACTTTCAACAAAAAGGAAACTTGTAAATGGCTAATAAATGAACCTCCAATAAAATTCCTTACCCCTACCCAGATTCCTCGCCCCCACCCCCTCATGAAAATAGGACTGAAAGGCTCAGTTTTTCTGTTATACAGCTAATATTTTCTAAGAAATCCTGTTGTCTCCCTGTTTTTATTACATATTCAACAAGAACTATATGTGTTTAGTATTATATAGCAAAATGGGGAAAATTTGAACTCGGGAAGTTTGATTTATTGAGCATGAAGCCGGAAAAAATTAAAATCACCCTATGTTTTCAATGTTATGGCTTTTAGATGGTATACATTTGGCTGCCATATTTTCTGACGAGTATGGTGACCCTCCCCCCCTCATGTTTATTTCATCGGTCATCTTCTCTTAACCTGATGAAAAAATACTGAAATTTGAAGAAAAAAACCCATTCAACCTCTAGAAATGAACGTCCTCTACTGCCTCATGAAGATATAGTGCATTTTACGCTTCATCATGATCTATGGTCATGCATTAATAGACGTGGATCAGGTGCTATATTAGTAGACAATCGGACAGCAGAGGAGTTGATCATCAAAGACGTAGTGGTGAATGAAGATATGAAGAGCTCAGTAGTATACAAAGCGTAAATTGAGTTAAGTTGACCCCTGATTTTGAGTGCATTTGTGGCGGTCACGTGGCGGAGAGAGAGGTCAAGTGAACTATATTTCCGGCAGGATGACCAAAAGCTACCTCCAATACAGGAGAGTTCCAATTGCTGCAGGGGATGTACTCAGGATGTATTCATCCGCGGTGATGCGGTTTGGCCGCGGTTTTGGCGGTGATTCGGTTTCGGGAAAAAGCTTCCGCGGAGAAAAAGTAGTCCCTAGATAAAATGGTCCGATGGGGTCGAGTGAGGTATCAAAGTGAAGCTTATGTGATGGGGCATCTAATGGGCTGAGTGTGGGGTTGAACTATCGGCATTCTGCGCATGCGCGGTGGCCGAAGGGTATGAAAATAGCCGTGTTGGAGCCAGGGGAGCCCCTAATGGTCCAATGGGATCGAATGAGGTATCAAAGTGAAGCTTATGTGAAGGGGCATCTGATGGGCTGGGTGTGGGGTTGAAATATCAGCATTCTGCGCATGCGCGGTGGCCCAAGGGTATGGAAATAGACGTGTTGGGAGCTAGGGGAGTTACTCATGGTCCGATGGGGTCGAGTGAGGTATCCAAGTGAAGCTTATGTGAAGGGGCATCTGACTGGACTAGCGGCTCGTGCGTTGTCACCATTCTGCGCATGCGCATAGACGTTTTGGGATGTAGGGGAGCCCCTGATGGTCCAATGGGGTCGAGTGAGGTATCAAAGTGAAGCCTAGGTGAAGGGGCATCTGATGGGGTGGGTGTGCGGTAGGAATATCATTCTGCGCATGTGCAGATGCAATGCGGAGCTCTCGTCCAATCAGAAGCGAGTATTTCAAATCCGTCACGGAGCTCTCGTCCAATCAGAAGCGAGTATTTTGACCCGGTGCATTATGGGGCATATCCAAGATGGCGGCACGTATGTTCAAGATGGCGGCACATCCGGTGTCGAAAACTGGCCATTTTATCGGGATGTGGTCACCTAGTGTCGAAAACTGGACCCTGTATGGGTCCCGCTAGACGTGTTGGGAGCTAGGGGAGTTACTCATGGTCCGATGGGGTCGAGTGACGTATCCAAGTGAAGCTTATGTGAAGGGGCATCTGACTGGACTAGCGGCTCGGGCGGTGTCACCATTCTGCGCATGCGCATACACGTTTTGGGATGTAGGGGAGCCCCTAATGGTCCAATGGGGTCGAGTGAGATATCAAAGTGAAGCCTCGGTGAAGGGGCATCTGATGGGTTGGGTGTGCGGTAGGAATATCATTCTGCGCATGCGCAGATGCAATGCGGAGCTCTCGTCCAATCAGAAGCGAGTATTTCAAATCCGCCACGGAGCTCTCGTTCAATCAGAAGCGAGTATTTTGACCCGGTGCATTATGGGACACATACAAGATGGCGGTACGTATGTTCAAGATGGCGGCACATCCGGTGTCGAAAACTGGCCATTTTATCGGGATGTGGTCACCTAGTGTCGAAAACTGGACCCTGTATGGGTCCCGCTAGACGTTTTGGGAGCTAGGGGAGCCACGAATGGTCCAATGGGGTCGAGTGAGGTATCAAAGTGAAGCATTCGTGAAGGGGCATCTGATGGGCTGGGTGTGGGGTTGAACTAGCGGCATTCTGCGCATGCGCAGTCTGGCCGTAGTATAGAAATAGACGTGTTGGGGTGTAGGTGGGCCCCTAGTGGGTCGATGGGATCGAGTGAGGTATCCATGTGAAGCCTAGGTGAGGGAGTTACACTAGGGTGTCGTTTCCATTCTGCTGCGCAGGTCACGTGGGGGGTTGACACGTCCGTATGTTCAACCTCCGGGTTTTGTTTTTCCCGGCGCGGCCCGCCCCGGCTCCCTGCGCGCACGGGTTCGCCGGCAGCGCGCGCGCGCGCGTCAATGTAGGGAGAGGTTAAATCGACAACATAGAACTTATAGTCATCAACTTCATCTATACATGTTGGACTAGTCTTCACTCACCGTATACACGTACCTCAATGAAATGCCCGCTCCAAACCTAGACCAAAAACACGTACTTGGTCTGTGGGCTGATTTCATTGGCTCTCTATTTTTACTATAGTGCGCTTGCATTCTAACCTTGATGGGTTACATTTTGGCCCCATCCTACACCACTGATTTCAGTTTGACTGAATCTCCACGTGTCACGGCTCTGGAGATGTGCGGTGTCCTGATCAAGGGTGGTTTCTTAAAGGTCTGAAAAGAAGGTGCCCGTTGTGGTGGTAGAGTTTTGGGGGGTGACTCCGGTTCCCATTCGGATTCCCAAGATTGTGGAATCTGTCGTGGTGCACGACTCGGCGATTGCTGGGTTTGCTGCATAAAGGCCCAGCGGTGGGGGTTCCCCACCAATTCCTGTGGTACATGCATGTCTTTCAAGCCTTGAGCAAAGACCTCCCATCCTCGAGGATCCGTGTGCGATCTGCGTTTACGCATCAGGCCATTCACTAAATCCGTCATGTGGGTGCCGGGGACCACCTGATTCTGTACCAGGAGTTCGCCTTTATCATTCCAAGTCATGTTAGGATTCTGTTTCATCCGTTGTAATACCAGGTCAGCTTGTTTCTTGAACGAGGCAGGTACACTCTTCAGCACTTCGTCTTCCACCCACTGTGGGGCTGTGGGGGCTACCCCTGGTAATGGCGGCTGTTGGAGCGGTGCTGAGGTAGGCGGTGTGTCACGTGGTGGTGGTGGTGGTGGTGGTGGGGTAGAGAGGGTTTTGTATTGGTCCATGAACGTCATGTACCGTTGAAGCGTCTCATTGTACCGTTGTACTTTCTCACTGTCGCTTAACCCCGGTCTCTGTAAGATCTGTTGCATCTCTCCATCGAGAGTGTTTATGGTCTTCACCGTAGGTGGCACAGGGTAGGGCGATTGGAGGTTTTGAAGCAACCGAGGTTCGACGAGGACCATTTTTTCGTGTGGTTCATTGTCGGCCGAAGAGTCCACCCAATACTGGACCCAACACGGAAGCGGCCAACGGTGCTAAGATGGCCCCGAGAAAGCCGCCTTTCTGTAACACCTTTTTCTTTTGTGTTTGTGGGACCCGCTTATGGACTAGGGTTCGGAGACCTGTCTTATGCTTGGCCAACTTGGTCTTCTGAGCCGGAGTCAGTGGTACGTTGCCGTTTAACAGGTTTTACCCGATCTCGCACAGACAGCGTACAAGGTCAGGGTCCGCACCGCGTACAATGGTTCGGACCAACTCGGGTGGGGCCGTCTTCAATACACGGAGCGTGGGAGCGTGCTTCCGTACTCGCGCAGACATCATGTACAACTAATGGCAGAACCCACAACTCTGCTCTTTTTATCCACCTCAGAGACAAAGTCAACCCTACTGTGGTATTCATTCTTTTTATTATCTCCATCATCAAACACACACACACTCCAGCTGGGGGCGCCACTGTGGGTGTGTTTACATTATTTTTGCAAGTACACGTGGTGGGTCTCCCCGGGAAAGATGCCGGTCCGTAGTCGAAGGTGGTCGGGGGTGGCTTGCTTGAGGTCGAAGAGCATATACCCGTGCTGAGGGGTTGTGGCATCTTTAAAGGCTTCCAACGCAAACGGTGTGCGGCCGGGATATATCTGTCTCGCCAGGTGCAGCAGTTGAGTGGTATCTCTCGGGTTTTTGAAGACCACCAGGTAGTGGGCATTTAAGCTAATGTTCCGATGTTCTTTGTTTTTACTGAACAGATTCTGCACAATGTAGATGATGCTGAGCCGTCGATGATGGCTGCCTTTGGTAAAGAGTTGGGTGACCCGCGCATCCGTCTCCGCCATGAGATCATCCAGAACCACCAAGGTGTCGGGTTCCAAATCGGCCAGGTTGGGTAGGCCTTCCACGAACGTGATGTGGGGCATTGCTGCATACGCTGCCTGCCATTCTCCGTAACACCACACGACTCGGGCAATAGGTGGGGTGATCATGCTGTCGGCGTGTTGAAGGAGCTTCCGGACGAAGTGCGTTTTGCCGGAGCCCGTGGGTCCTGCGATGAGACACGTGAAGGGATGCTGCCACCGTGGGTCCATGGTTCGAGGTGTATCCGTTGTCGTGGTAACCCGCTCTTGTAAATTTGGTACGAGTGAACTGGAGTGGTGGTGGGTACAACGTCGGTCGTCGTTGTCTGTACACTGTGAGTGATGATGGGGGTGGGTACAACGTCGGTGGTCGTTGTCTGTTCACTGTGAGGGATGAAATCTGGTGGGTCTTGAGATGTAGTGGGTGTTCTGGGTGTAGGTGTAGAGCTTGGTGTGGAGCTCGTTGTGGCTTGTACACGGGGTGTGGTGGTGGTGACTGGGCTCGATACGGGGTTGACTGGTGCTCTCTGTAGACCGGTTTCGCTGGTGGCTGGCGTTCTCAATTGGTTAAGTAACGTGCTGACATAGGCTACGTCGTAAAACACACCTCCGTACAGCACACTCAGCAGGGTTAACACTATCACCACAATTAAGCCCACTTGCGCTTTGCGCGTTTTGGGAGACGCTGTGTTCAGAGACAGCTGCTGTTGGTCCATAGCACTGTGGTCGGACGTGGAATGAAGGAGGACGGCAGTGGTGTCTGGCTTTATAGTCGTTTCACCTGGTTGGCCGCGACCCAGGAATTGAAAGAACTGGGCCAGCCTTGCCATTTGACGAAATGAAACAGTTTGCCACGTCGACGTTCCGTTTTCAAAATCTGCTCCACCGTGTAGTAGTCTTGCTGTGTTTTTACGACAGGCTGTAATTCCGTCTCGTAAAACGTCCCTAGCAACGGTTCCCTTGAAGATCTTCCAGTTCATAGACTCGCTGCTGTCGGGGTAGGCGCCGTTTAATCAGGAAGTGCTCATCGCTCCAGTTGGGCAAGTAACTTTTCTCGAACTTGCCCTTGACTTTACTGATCCGTACAGGGTCCCCGACCTTGTACACCGCCTTCGTCGTTCGCTGCGATGGCCTGGGGTACAACACACGCCGGACTTGGGCTTCATTGCGTTGGGTCACGGTAATGGGGGCTCTCTCTATACTCCGGTGATAGGCTCGATTGTAACCCCTCACCAGTTTCGGGAGAACATCGATGTACCGCCTTGTATTCTTATAGGTGAAATATTTATACATGCGGCCTTTGAATGTCCTGTTGAACCTTTCCACCACGGAAGCCTTGGTCTCGTTGTACGTATGGAAGAAAAACACCTTCTGGGCTTTCAGAAACTGTTGGAACGGTCTGTTGAGGAATTCCGTGCCTTCGTCGGTTTGCAAATACAAAGGTTTGCGTCCGGTCTTGAAGATGTCTTTGAACGCCGCTATGAGATTTGCCCCCGTTTTCGTCCGGATGGGTACCACCCACGCATACTTGGATAGGATATCGCTGCACGTCAAGATATATCGATTCCCATCGTTGTGTTTGGCAAAGGCGCTCATATCGACCAAATCCGCTTGCCACTGGGCATCTATTCCTCCCACGATGACCCGGTTCCGTAGAAAATGGCGACGGACAGATCGATGTAAGGTATAGGTGTCTTGTTTTCTTAACAAATCTCGGACTTGGGCACGCTGTATCCCTTGGGGTTTGGCCGCTCGATAGAGAGCCGACAAGGCACTATAGGCTGCCGGACTGTCGGGACTGTAGTATAAGTTATCCAACACCTTCTCCCAGCGCTTCATGGTGACAAAATGATGATGGACCCTGGCTCTATCGTTTATTTATAAGGGGTATATCTTGGGCTGGAGTTTCATTCTGATTTTCTTCGTGGGCTTCCACAGTGTCCATGGTCAATGACCAGTCCAACTCGTCTGATGACCGCTTGATAAGCACTTCATCCACATCTACCACGGCATGTTCCAATGCAGACCATAGATCAGGGTGAAGGGTAAAATGCACTGTACCCCCATCTAGCCGAGCCAATTGAGCAAAGAAAGGGCCGCGTCGGATGTACACATCGTGACACAAGTGGATGAGATCGCCGTCCAGTTCACCAGACAACACCCGTTTGAATTTGGTCCAGCCCTCTCGGGACAGACGAATGTGAGCCGAGCACGGTTGTGTAGGGTCCGTGTCTCCCACCTCCTCCATGATATCGACCGTATCCGCATACACGTGCAGGAAAACCTCGGGGGTCAAGCTGAGATACGCCAGTATTATATGCTCCGCCATGGGCAGTACGTGAATGGTACCAGAGTTGACTGTCTCCCGTATTTATAGGGACAACCCCGTGAGATCAAAGGATCAGGTTGTCATGTCACTGGGCTGACTGAGTCTAGCCGGGTAATCAATGGCATCGTCGTCGGGTTCATGGCTAGACAGTTGTTCATGGAGTTCTGCCGCCGCTTCTCTCAGGGCACGAGCCCACTCCAACTCGTCTGATGATCGCTCGTCCGGTGTAAACAGCTGGTCCACAATAGGCACCACTTTCTCCAAGGCTGTCCACAGATCGGAGTCTAGGGTGAAGCCTCGCGTAGGGTCTTGGTAGCGGCCCAGGCGTGGGAAGAAGGGTCCACGGTATACGTAGATGGCATTGTCTATGTGGATGACGTGTCCATCGAGCTCGCCGCTCAACACCCGTTTAAATTTGGTCCAGCCGTCACGGTGTAGCGTCACCGTATTCGATACGGTCTCAGCGGGCGACCAGCAAACTCCATGGTCTTCCACCAGGGTGACTTTATCTTCATAGACGTGTAACCCCACCCGGGGTGTAAGGGGCAGGACGGCTCGTAGGACGGGTGACATGCTTGCTCCAATGACGATCGGTGAATGACACACACTCTGTCTGACCCTCGTATTTATACTGTCAATACCACAGCGCCAGGGTCAATAGGGCACAGACTAGTGTGAGGCCAACCAGCCGTCGCAGGTTCCGGCGTGAGCGCTCCTGGTCCATAGCCCGAGCATCAAGGATGGCTGTCATAGTCCAGTAGTGGTGAGTGATGGCACGCCTCTCCATCGAGTGCACTCTGTGGAGGACCGCTTCTGTGAACTCGTTCAAGATCTGGCGTCGCCCCTCGTTGTCGTCGCCATCTGCAAACATGGACCGGACCACTGCTCGGTAACCCGTGAATGAATTCACCACGGTGGCATGGTGTTAAATGCGAGTCGCATAGGGCTGGATCTCCGCCATGGCTCTGCAACCGTAGAAATGAAAGTGTGGGATCCAGAGGGACGTGTTTTATAGACCAGATGTAGCTCTACGGGTGTAGTCCGTGATACGTACTATTCTGATGGGTTAGTCCAAAAAAGAGATCCGGGGAGTACCGGAGAGTGGCTGAGATGCCCGAAAACATCCGGAGAAGATCGAAGATACCTACGGAAATGGCCGAAAACACCCGAATCTCACGAAAAAAAAAGAGTATAAAAATGAGAATTTTTAGGTGTTTGGTACATTCATCGGCTTGCCGAACGGAGCTATCTCACCTGCCTGCCTGACCAGCCTTCCTGTCTCGACTTGGAGGTACTTGAAGTGAGTGTACTAAAAATAGATCACCAGCCAGCGTGCTATAAAAGGAAACCGGCCTGGCCGTTTCATCAGACACTGTCAATCACCAAGATGTTCACTT